>APFE030573511.1:0-27568 GCA_000404065.3 Pinus taeda | reverse complement strand
TATTTAAACCAATCCTAAATTAAATTACTAGGATGAGGTTATAAGAATTAATTATAAAGAAAAGGTTAAATTAGGTCAAAAAATTATATTTATTAATTTATAATAATGTACTATAAATAAATTAGTTATTAGTATTATGTGTAAAAAATAATAATATGTATAATTAATAATACTAATATTATTAACTCTAAGTAATTAAATAATTAATTAGAATATTTAACTTAATATATATAAGTCCTAAACTAAGCTTACTATGATGTGGTTATATTAATATATATGGGACTATATTAATAGTACTATTTGCTTATAATTATAATGTAGATATTTATTAATTAGTAATTAGTAATAAACCTATAAAAGTGGGTTAATTGAAATGTCATTCGATTTAATAATGTTATTACGAATAAATCCCGCTTAATTTTAATAAATTCAACATACACATGAGATAAAGCACAGGAAGAGGTTAAAAAGAGACCGGAATACACAAAGAAACAAGGGAAGAACACCATGCAGACTCACACGGACAAAACCAAGCCCACACAAAGACAGCACCTCAGAAGAACAGAGGGGGGGAGGAAGAAACCCTAAGACGACAAAGCAGGAATCCAACTTCTACTTACCTTCCACCCATCATCTTTGTTGAGATTGATGGGTCTTCGCTCAATTTCAATCGCTTCCCTTAACTTGCGATGATGAAACCGATCTACCCTAGCAATGACTTCGGCCTCTTCTATGCAGACATGATGCTTAGTTTTATCCACATGCTCTGCTAGCGCTGAGGACTTTGTTCTACCATGCCTTAGGTCCGCTGCATGTTCACAGATTCTCTGCTGGATGGAGCGCCCTGTTTCCCCTATATAAGGGGTCCCACATGAGCACGGAATCAAATAGACACCTTTCATGTCTTTAGGGTCGACCTAAGGCATGGTAGAACAAAGTCCTCAGCTCTAGCAGAGCATGTGGATAAAACTAAGCATCATGTCTGCATAGAAGAGGCCGAAGTCATTGCTAGGGTAGATCGGTTTCATCATCGCAAGTTAAGGGAAGCGATTGAAATTGAGCGAAGACCCATCAATCTCAACAAAGATGATGGGTGGAAGGTAAGTAGAAGTTGGATTCCTGCTTTGTCGTCTTAGGGTTTCTTCCTCCCCCCCTCTGTTCTTCTGAGGTGCTGTCTTTGTGTGGGCTTGGTTTTGTCCGTGTGAGTCTGCATGGTGTTCTTCCCTTGTTTCTTTGTGTATTCCGGTCTCTTTTTAACCTCTTCCTGTGCTTTATCTCATGTGTATGTTGAATTTATTAAAATTAAGCGGGATTTATTCGTAATAACATTATTAAATCGAATGACATTTCAATTAACCCACTTTTATAGGTTTATTACTAATTACTAATTAATAAATATCTACATTATAATTATAAGCAAATAGTACTATTAATATAGTCCCATATATATTAATATAACCACATCATAGTAAGCTTAGTTTAGGACTTATATATATTAAGTTAAATATTCTAATTAATTATTTAATTACTTAGAGTTAATATTAGTATTAGTAATTATACATATTATTATTTTTACACATAATATTAATAACTAATTTATATATAGTACATTATTATAAATTAATAAATATAATTTTTTGACCTAATTTAACCTTTTCTTTATAATTAATTCTTATAACCTCATCCTAGTAATTTAATTTAGGATTGGTTTAAATATATTAATAAATTAATTATTTATATTTTCAATATTATTAATTATATATATTATTATTAACTTGTATATAAGGCATTACTATTTTAACAAATTAATAAATTGATTTTAATTGACCTAACTTAACCTTTTTCTACAAAATTAATTATAAATAAATTACAATTATGATAACAATACCAAAAATAGGGTATTTAGTAAATTAGGTATAATAATTAAATTATTAAAATATACATAGATTTAATGAATTAATAATTTAATAAATATTGACATATATTTTTATGTATAATGGGGTAACATTTTAAATAAATGAATATAATAGTATTTTAATATTAAATTAGTGAGAGGAAGTTTGACTGGGGTGTTTGAGTGGAAAAGTAGCCGTTAGATTGTTGTAGCCGTTGGAGTCTCTGCTTAGACTATTTAACACGCTGATCTGGATCTGTATCTTCATCTTGTCCTGACGATGAACCACATTGGTTGGTTCGAAACGCGTCGACAAAAGTCTTTCTTATGTGATTTACGCTGAAGCTCTCCTTATAACTATGAAAAATCACAGAAGTCTCAATTCTACAGTTCCATCCATTATTAGTGGGTGTGTTTACTTCATCAAACTGCTACCAAAAACAAAAGAGACTAGAACACAAATATTTGGGTTTTTGCCAGGTCCAAAACCTCTCCGTCTGGAAGAGGAAAATCCACATAAAATTATTCTTATAGAGATTCCATTGATGAATACCAAAACCATGACCCTTGACACAATCTGCCTCTTCAAGATGAAGACATCGATCCTCTTCTTCATCACTACTGGGATCATCATCCTTGCTACACCTCTACACCTCTATGTCACTGAGATCTTCATTACTGTTGACATCATTGCTGCACCATGATTGTCTCTTGAGATCACCACACATGTGATCTCGGCTTTTTCATTGAGATCATTATCGTGACCTTTATTTTCATCCTTGATCAATGCACTGAGGGCTTGATTTCTGCTACACCATATTTGGATCATCACTATACCCTATCTGGAAACATCATCATGTTGACTGCAAGTAACAGAGAATGTACTTTATGAAAAAAGTGCCAAGATAGTGAGGGAAATGATAGGATCAATGTGGTGCTTCTTAAGCCGAGATAGTGAGACCAAGGATAGATGAAGATAGTAAGGATTCTGAGATTCTTTCCATCACATATATGTATTGACTGCCATGAATTATGTTCACCGAAATTGTGATTACTTTCTTTCCTGCACTTAGATCTTACTTTCCATTTAAGCCGAGACTCTAATGATTAATGATGCTCCTTATTATGCTGATATTGTAATAGTGTGAGATCATTGAGATAGACATATATATGCCTAGATCAAAACTACAGGGATATATGCAATGGCTTTATAGTCACTATAACAACTTACTATGTCACCAAAGTCATTGCTTTCCCATATGAGATTATAGTGATCCAAGAACTACACCTTACAGTCATGCGAAGGGTCTCAGAGATATACTGAGATCCTGTCCTCACTTGGCGTTGCAGACTTTTTTGAGATTTTTCCTTCCTTCTCCATATACCCAAGATCATGACTGCTCCCAAAAGCCAAACGAGGGGCAGTCAAACCCTACTACGATTCTGCTCCTATATGCAATATTTCAAAGGCATCCGAGATTTTTTCTTCGTGTATTTTCATTGACCCTAAATGGGTATTTATAGTGTTTATGTCCATATATTAAAGTCGACATAAACTCATGAACCTTCGTGACTATTTTATTGAGCTGATGTTACTTCCATTTATGTAATTTAATTCATTTTCGAGCCGACATGAAGATCTTTATTATTTTTCTTGCAGACTTCAGTGTTCTTGCATTGGAGAAGCATTCTTGCATTTGGAGGATCGTTCTTGGTCTTGGAGGGCTATTACAATTTAGTTGAAGATTTGTATACATTTGAATGACACAAAATGTGAGTTCTCTGTCACTTAAATAAAATGTGAGTTGAATATTTGTAATCATGTTTTCTTTGAAATGACTTCATCAATGCAAGGAGATATATAGTATAGACAAGTTATATTGCATGGAATAAAAGGGATTGATATAATCCTTATAGAGAAGGGAAGTCAGTGAACAGGTCTCCTTTAAACTCATGAGAAGTAACTCTTAAAATTCCTCTCGTCTCTATGTAGCAAGAAAGGAGATAGATAAGAGATATATAAAAATCAGGAAAGGAAATCTCTGACATGCAGTAAAGAAGAAATATCTTCATGAGACCTCATTTGGGAGATCTAAGAAAGATGATATGATAATAATCATCTACGTTCTTAATAAGCGAGATGCCAAGTGTCCTCAAGATGTGGAAATTTCCTTGTGCAACAATTTGAGGTCTCTATGCCAGGAAGAGAAATACAAGTTGAAAGGACTCAAATACACGCGAAAAGGAAAGGGAAGGTTGACAAGATAGAAAAATAAATATCACCGGAAGGGTGAAGAAAGCTAAAGAAAGGATAAGGGAAAAGGGAGTAATATATCTCCGTTATGAATGAAATGGTGTCCCTCTCAAAAGGATCCTATTAGAATTCCTTGCAGATATGATCATAGTAAGAAGATGTGTCATGGCATCATGGAAACAAGAGCTCGTATGGATCATGGAGAACATAGCCCTTTGGAATCTCATTGAATATCAAAGTAAAGGAAGAATTCATCTAGGTCAAAGGGAGCATTTTGCAGATAGGGACATTATAGATTCTGAAGAGTCGTTGATAGAAACCTCAGTGGAGTATCCCCTAGTATGGAAAGGTAGCAAGAGTTCCATCAAGATTTCCAACTTATGGAAATCATGAGACAAAGGACTGATGACACGATGAAGCAAATCAAAGGATTGAAGATTCGTTCAATCAAGAAATTTGCTGAAAGATACCTAAAGGAGAAATGAGGTATGCATGACTATGACTGTATTTGTATTTGCATTTGATATTGTAATTTCATGATATATGGTTGTAGATAAAATGGATCAAGCATGATGAAAAGGAAAAGGATCTCCTCCTCTGAAAGGATACAAAAAGACATAAGTCTAACTAGATTAAATCAACATAATATGTCCTCATATGAAGTATGAGGTAGTTGACTACAATTGAAGAACTCTAAGAGCTCTTGGGAATTGAATATACAAGGATGGAAGAGATTGTGAAGTACGCAACCTTGATGAAGGAAATCAACATCCAGAAGATTAGGATGACTTGACTAGGAAACCTCCCTGAAAGATCTGAAGACTATGATGGAAGTCTGAAAGGATGCGGACCCTTGCCAACATATATCATTGAGATATGTGTCAACATGTATGAAGGATGATTGATACCTACAAGAAGATGTCACTAGAAGAAGGCCATCACCAAAAGGTAATATGTAATTTCTTTTTGGTATCTGACCTCTTCTAGAAAGTATGGGTATGTGTGCAAGATCAAGAAAAGGAGAGTTGTGAAGGATGTCACAACTATGTACCTTGTGATCCAGAGTAATCGCTATTGAAGGAAAGTGAAGACATATGAGCTTATGAAGGAAGCCCTAGATGTAAAGCTAAGAAATATACTTTCTGGGAAAGAAGGAATGCCATGGTGGAGGAAAGTGATGGATGGCTGAACCCTACATATGAAGACATTGATGACATTGAAGTACTCAATCGTCAGTCAACTAGAAGGCCCTATAAAACATTCATGATAGAGTCCCTGGGTAAGAGGGAGCTCTAGGAAGTTCCTATGAGCAAAGGAACTTGAGCAAGTTTTTGAGTAAAGAGAAACTTGGAACTAGTCCTTGATTAAGAGGAAGAGTTAGACACGACATTATTGTCTTCAGTTTGGAAGAAAGATTGGAGGATTGTGTAATAATCTTATATTTGACACTCTTTGAGGATGTGGTAGGGCATCAAGGACAAGAGTTGGCAAGAGGACCAATATTGTTGAGGGTTGGGAACCCAAGATGAGAATAGTCCTAGTAGGACATACTCAGAGAACACCCGGGTGAGTATGACCCTAAGAGAGATAATGATGATCTGTGTCTATCAGTCATTGGTCTCCCCAACATTGTGCTCTAATCTAAGTGAGAGATGGATTTGTTAGTCAAAGCCTTGCTAAATGGAAACAATTTTGGTTGAAATGATGCTATAATATATGGATTGAAAATCCGATTCTTCTTATCAGAAATTATTCAAATTGAGAATGGCCAAGTACAATTATGAATACCTCCCTAGTTAAGAGGGAACGTTGAAGAAAGTGTAACTAGGTTCAGTCTTCATAATGACATGATCTTTGTATTTGCTGTAATAAAAGGAAATAAATTATTTTTGTAATCTTGCTACATGGGTTTCATGAGCAAGAAGTGTCACTAGGTGAAAGAGTTCTTCTTGATGTCTTTGGGATTTATTTATGTGTCAAATAGTCAGGTTATGTGTATAGAAACTCTTCATGAGTTTATGTAAATATAATCAAGTCCACAAAGGTGTGTAGAAGCCCTCCAATGGCCAAGCATAATCCTCCAAAGAAGTCTGAAAGCGAAATCAAGAAGAAGATATTCATGTTGGCTCCAATATCAAATTGATTAAGAAAACTAAAGTCACGTTGGCTCAAGAAAGAGTCATGACGGCTCATAAACTCATGTCAACTTGCATATATGGGAAAATTACTATAAAGACCCATGAAAGGGTCAGCAAAAAGAACACAAGAAATTTCACATTTTTGTCTCTCTGAATTTTCAGGTGAAGGAGTTGTAGTCAAGAAGGCATAGAGCATGCAATCAAGGAAGAAGATCTCACTCTGAAATCTCGCATGGAGAAGTAGGTCTACACTAGGGTCTGAGTGCACCTCAACTAGGGTATTAGGTGTAGTCACGACAAGAAATTGGAGGTATAATGTTGACACAAAACTAATCAATGTATTGGGTTAAATACTCTCGACATATCTATGAACCAATACTCAGATTGATGAATAAGGGACCTCATACTAGTAGATCTTGGATGGATGAAGACGACTATGTATCTATTATAGTCTCAGCTTCAAGGAGATCATGCTATCTCAATCTTGGCATATGTATATATGTATATCACATTCTCGACATAACAAGGAGCAGTAACATATCTCACAGTCTTAGCTTACATAGAGGGTAATGGTCTCAGGGTAAGAGTGTAATCACAATCTCGGTGGACTTGTCCATGACAGTGGATGTATGTGATGAAAGAACCTCAGAGTCATGATTTTATTCATATAGCCTCAATCTCACTATCTCAAAACTTTTTTTATAACGTATACTCTCTGCTACTCAAAGTCAACATGATGATGATTTTAGTTAAGGTTCAGTGATGGTTCGAGAATGGAGTAGCAGTAATGAAGCCCTCGGTACAATGATCAAGGGAGAGAATTAAGATCACAATTAAATAAAGTAGATAACCAATGAAAAATTGATTTAAAAACTAAAAATTTATTACATTTTAGCCAAAACAAAAAAAAAGCGGATAAACAATGCAAAGCCCAATTCGCCTGGTTTGGGAGGTTGGCTTTGCTTGCAATTGCCCGATTCCCTAAGTTGGAGGTTGGATTTAGTTGCAATCACCCCAATTTATTGGTTTGCAAATTGAGGGCATGGTTGAATTTGGGGGATTGTCATGCATAAATTATATAGTCTCCATTCATGTAGGTCGTGAGTTGCTTTTGAGCGTTGGTCATGACTCGTTTTCAAGCAAGGGACTCAATTTCCATTCATGCAGTTTGTGACTTGTTTTTGAGCAAGAGACTCAGTCTCCATTGGTGTAGGTCATGCCTCATTTTTGAGCTAGAGACCCAGTTTTCATTCATGCAGGTCGTGACTCATTTTCGATGAAGATATTTTAGTTCATAGCTAATATATTAGAACATAGCAGAAAATTTGTGGTTTTTACATAGGTCGTGACTCATTTTCAAGCAAGAGACTTTTGTTTATAGACAATATATCAGAGCAGAGAAGCTCCAAGTAGACCATAAAGAAAATTCATATAAACCTCACTCCTATATTCAATCAAATTCATATGCATTGTTGTGATATGATTTGTAGGTCCTCTCAGCGATAAAATTCTTTTAGTAGGAAGGGGGTGTATTTTCTCTACAATTCACACCCAATACTTCGTTGAAGGGGTGTTTATAATTTCGTGAGAATTTCATTGTTATATCTCATAGAAACATATAAATTTACATGTGGAGAGAACTCTAAGAGGTGTGAAAATGATTGTTACTCCTGGTATTTCTATCCTGGATGGGAAGTTGATGGTGTTGGGGAAATGTGTCTTGTCCAAGATTAATGGGAATATCACCTTGACCCCTTCATTATGGGTGTGAATGGTTAAAAATGCAATTTTGGGAGCCATGCCGGATCAGAACAAGAGTCATCATATTTTTCCTATGTGGTAGTACGAGTGAGTTCTACAAATATTTCCTTCAAGATTTGGCTTTTTTTATTTTAATATGTATGTGTATTTATCTTTTGGGTTTATATACACTTCTAAGCAATAATATGAGATTTTTATTTTATTTTGGGTTGGGATTCCCTCTATTTTTGTGAATTTGGTACTGTATGTTTTGTCTATGTTTCTAATTGGCTTGTGGGGTGGTCAATCTTTTGAAGTTGGGTTTGTTTTTAAAGCCAATGCGAATAATTATTTATTTCTTTGTCTTTTGTGATTTGGGAGGTAATATTGGGGGAGGAGTTGTGGATTGGTTTTTTTTATTTCAACTAGGCAGACATATCATGGTTCAAATCCTATCCAATATTTATTAGGATCCACATTATCACCCTGGAAAATGGTTCATATTGATCACTTATGAATTTTCGATGGTTATAGCATGAATGATGGAGTTGATGCACTCTTTGAATCTTCTTGATCAGAAGGATTTTGGAAGTTGTTCAGGCAGGTCTAGTGTTACCTCTATGTACCATGAAAAGAGTGCAGATTAGCTTTTGTGTCTTTTATCTGGTTCATTTTAGTTTTTGATTTTTCATTTTGATACAACCTTATTTGCAAGGGTTTCAATATAATTTGTGCTTCTTTTGATGTTAATTATTGTGATTTATTATTCTTTATAACTTTCAGAAAGTTGAGTATTGGTAATCCCTAGCTATTGTGAGAATTGGGTAGGCAAAATTGAAATTCTAACAAGTATATATGAATTGAGCACTCATATTTTCACTTTGTGTTGGTTTGTTTTCTCTAACCCCCTCATAAGGAATCTACAATGAACCAACATCGCTGGTAATTTTTTCCTCTGCATGCAACATTTTTTTGTTGCAACTAATGAAAATTGGAAATCCTCAACAATAAAACATATATTGTTTGTCTAATGTCCATTATAAATTCTAATTCTTTTCTTGGTTCTGTTTTATTGTTCCATTTCGTTTTCCACTTTGCTTTTCTTGTGGAAGGTGGGTGAAGGTTTGATTATATATTGAATGTGTTATTCATCAAGTTTTTTTATGTTTTAGTTGGTGGTTTTTTGTTTATTGATTTTATCGTGGTTATTTATTTTTATGGAGCTTCTTCTCGCAATATTTTTGGGGGTCAACACCTTTTATTCTCTTGACATTCTTTTGCAAATCGACTTCCTTTATGTTGATGTCATTTATTTAAGGTTGATAGTGTGTAGAGTGGGCAAGATAATATTGTTGAGGTGGCACTTTATTCATTATGCATTTTCTAGTAGCCCATTAGCTCATGTGGGTGGATCATTTTCATCTCCCACTCCACATTTGCACTTGGATATGGAGATTCAAATGTACATAAATGAGAGACCCCTCTTGTAAAACACATTAGCCTCATGCTAAGAACTAGTTGATACACATATTTCTTCCGTTGTGGTCATAGGACCAACTATCCATCATTGTGATGTGTATGTTAATCATGATGGCCAAAGGAATAATCAGATATTTATTAAAGTGACAGACCACTTTGGGGCTCTTGTTTGGGTCAATTCCTTTTCTTCTCTTTACATTGTCTTGCAACTTGACTTACTTTATGTTGATGCCGTTGCTTGAAGGTTGAGTGTGTAGAGTGGCCAAGATAATATCCTTGAGGTGGAGCTTTATTCATTATGCATTTTCTATAGCCATTAGTTATGTGGGTGGCATTACTTCATCTCCCCCCACCGCACCCCACCCCCCGCCCACATTTTCACTTGGATATGCATATTCAAATGCACACAAATGAGAGACCACTCTTGCAAATTACATTGGCACCATGCTAAGAACTAGTTGAAGCTTGATACACATATTTTTCTTGTGTTCCATACATGATATAAGATACCAATTCTAATCTAGTACTATGTTGTGTGAAAATATATGGTCCAGATGGGAGAATATCACAATAGGTAAATCTTATAAGGAATATTAGATGAGAGAAAGGAGGGACAAAGCTTAAAATGAACATATTTTCATAACTAGAACAAGTGCTTCTAGGTTTCATTATTGCCATATAGTTGACTTTGAAGGTTTAAAATTACTAGGCGTTCAAGGATTACACTATGAATAAGTCATAATGTGTTAAAGACCAATCAAATTAGGGATTTTTGGGTTGTAACTGCATATTTGAGATGGATTTAATATCAATTGAAGTAGGGATTTTTGGGTTGTAAGTGTTAGTTTTAGATGGATTTAAAATATTAAAGACACATCTTCTCCTTAGATTTGATTCTATAGATGTTTCCCCTTTTCTTAGGTGAATTCCAATTCCAAATTCATTTGTAAGCATCAACTCAATTGTTGTTCAGATAACATTTTCTTTGGTTCCATCTCCAATCTTTCCACCAAGTTAGTGACTGTAGAAGGTAAAACATAAGAAAAAGGTTTTTTGAGTTTGAACTCTGACCTATTTCTAGCGTAATTCTATTTGTAAGACTAAGTTTGAATTTTTCTATAAGGTTTGCCAATCCTTCCAATCTCTAATTTTTTTGTCATAAAAGTCACCAGGACCAAATGCGTTTCTTTTGTAGTCTCTTGGTTGAGAAACAAGAGATGTTTGCAATCATATTTCCTTGTTGAAGAACTACTTGGAAACATTATACAATGATCCCTGAAATAAATTCTATCTTCAAGGAAGTCACTTTTCCACACCAATTTGACCTCACAAGCTTCTCGAGTGCTTTTGGCTATAATTGTCTCATCAGTTGGTTGGATGTTGGGGTGGTCAATAGCTTGTGATTGTTTATAACTTTATATTACTCCATATTTTGTAGCAGAGTAAATCCCTTGAGGTTATTTCTTTGCATGTAGTCTCTTCCATGCCACCTTCCCTTCAACTACTACAATGGACCATTTGGCATAAAAATCCTAGGCTTTCATTCGGGTGGCTAGAGAACCCAATCCTCCTTTATCCTTAAACGTACTATTTGTAGGTTCCAGTGATTTTCAAAGAAAAATCTGATCTGTTTTTCTTGTTTGAAAATATGATCTTCACTAATTAGGTTTTGAACATGTGATCTTCATTAAGTAGGTTTTGATTTTGAGTCAGAAATACTCAAGCCTCAAACTTAACTCTATGATTATTAGGCGCCCACTTTCTCATTATGTCCTGGGAGTTCCATACTATCCACTTAATTTTTTTTATCATCATGGTCTACCCATTTAGGATGTAGCTCATAGTGGTCCTAGCAAGCTTAGTCATTCTCCAAATCATTCTTTCCAAAATAATTTGATAATGTAACTCAGATGGGTATCTGAAAAATAATAGACCATTAATCTCCCTCTACATGCCTGGAAGAAAGGGTTGGCTCTACTCATACCAATGTAAGTAGGCAACAAAGTATGGTAGAGAAGGTGCACTAGTTATACTATATTACAATAATAAAACATAAATTATTTGTTGTTTTTCTCCCACAAGGAAATTTAACCATTTATACATATTTGAGAAGCTCACATGTGATGACTGAAAATAAGCAGGAGAACGATTCAAGGGACATCATCATTTTGAGGGTTCGGAATTTGATCTGATATTGGATATAAACCCAGAAACTGGTGCGAAAAAACACAATGCTTCTTAATGCAAAACACATGAAATGATGATTGTCTCTTGTCTTTCCTCATCATAAATCTTGATAAAGAAAATGTAGTACACCAACCCCATATGAAAACTGATAGAGTTGAAATTGTTGTTATCTTAGCTAGGAAATATAGACCAAAAGCCATGGTTTCATAAATTAGTGCAGTCAACAATTTTTCTAGGCATTTAAGGAAAAGTCTTTAGGCCACAATGGAGGTTGTGGGTCCACTGGAGGCTGGCTAGAACATGTCTCCCCAAAATTCCTTAAGGCATGTTGGGCCATTGGCCTTGATAAAGTAACATTTTAGTCATGGGTAAAAATGTGGTAGCATGACAAAATTGAAATTATTTTTAATGATGATAAAGGAAACATAACATCTCCTTCCATGTTTTCTTTCACCTCATTAGAAATATTGGTTGGAGTTTCCACCAAAAATTATGTGTCAAATAATTCCCAAATCTTTGTCTTCATTGCCAAGAGACTCATCTAAGGGTGATACAATGATCCTTGTGTACAGAGTGACACAATACACTTTCCCTTCACTGTTGTTGTAGGAAGTAATGGTCAACCCATCATCCAAATTTCCAAGTGGATTACAAAGGTGAGACAAAATAGTTTGCATCTGAGGATATGTCTTATATGATTTTGATCAAACTGAAAAAGATAGTTTAAGGTTTCCTGGGTTGTGATGTGAAAAATGTGGGCCTCACTGTGCTTGCCTATTTTAACATTTTCTAGAGGAGGGCAACCAAAGATACGACAAATGCTGTTGGTCTTAGTGTAATGAAAATTATTAATGAACTCACACCTACAAGTATAGACTATGGATTTCAAACAAAGGTTTATTATTCCAATAAAAATAATTCAATCGTGGTTTTTAACTTAGGTGGAGGCACCTTTGACATCTCCATTCTTAAATGTTCATGGTGGTAAATTTGATATAAAGGAAAACATGTTGTTCTTCATTGTGTTTGACACTTCAAAAGAAAAATCAAGAAGTAGTTGAACATGAGTGTTATAACTCTTTGAAGACTTCATTTAGAATGTGAGAAGGAAAAGAGAATTCTATCTTTCGTAGTGGAGACTGATAGATATTGAATGTCTCTACACAGGATTAAATTTTAACATGAATATCTTATGACCCAAGGAAATTTTTGTACCATATTTCCAACATAAGACACAATTTTTCTGTGTGATTTGAAGATATTGATATGCATCTCAAATTTTAAAACTAATTATACCTATACAACACTTAAGCAAAAACACCCTTTGTCAACTCCAAATATAGTTTCCCAAATTCCCCAATAGATGATAGATCTTTTTGTAAAGTTTCATTATTAATAGTATTATTTAAAGCATACCCTCCTTCAGCACTAGAAACTATTGTAACTGATTGTTTCTTATTATTCCATAACACAACACCACTAATGAACATAAATGGTTTATGGTAGTATATTTTCCTGCTCCAAGGTCTCTCTAAAATGTCAAATACACTCATATTAGTAGAGACTCAGACAGGCTTGCAAGGACTCATGGGTCTCCCATGAGTCACACAACATTGGCCTAAAATGACATTTTCATGCAAATAAAAATTTTATCGTAGGTTTTTGTATGATTAAATTTCTTTTTGAGACTATCAAAAATATTCATTATGAGTGCAATGGGAAGTTGCAAATTCATGGATGAGTCTTGGTATAGACTCGAAACGTCGACAAAAGAATGAAGAACACTGTAGATCATCCGAACTCTATTTCTGAATAAATTAATAATCGACCTTGTGCATTAGAAAAAATACTAAAGATCATGCCCTCAGTGTGTAATATATTCAACATACATAGTTGATCCTAACTCAACATGATTATATATTGTTTCCTTCCTCTGTTATCGAAAGTAGGTATTCCCTATGCTATATATATCTTCAAGGGTAGGTATTTGTCTTGAAATCCTACTTTCAAATGGATAGGTGTCAGTTTAATGTAAATATTTTTGGTCATTGATATCTTGGACCTCTTCTTATTTTATTTTCCTTGTTGCAAACCATGGGGTAACCAACGATGCTTCCTTTCGTAGACAACATTGATGATTTGGCTAGATTTTTAGTCAGCAATGTGGTTCATGTTGCTATTTCGAAGGATCAGTGGTAGATGTAGATGGATTTTTACTGTCCACATAATGGCACACATCATCAATATTAACACCAGTAACATCACAATAATTAAAAAAAAAAAACTATCCTTCATTTTGTCCCTGTTTGATCTTCAGCTAAATTTCTTGTATATACTTTGTAAAGGAATTGCACATGGTAATGATTCATGATTTTCCACATCCACAGTCTCACCATTCTTAGGTGGGATGGTAAAAAAAATTCCTTTTATGGTACTAGAAATAATTGGATTACCCCTCAAGAATTTTTCTTAGGTCCAACATATTCTATCATTGCCCGAAAATAACCACATGATGATGATCTCCCCCATGCTTCACCAAACTATTATCATTCCACTGAAGCACTAATGGTTAATTCTCATGACAACTAGAATGAGGCTAAGATGTCTATATAGAGCTCCTTGAAAATGAAATAACGTGGCTGACACTGCTCAATCCCAGGTTCTCCTGAACTTGTTGCTTTAACAACCTTTATTTCAGACTCAAGGCTTGTTGTACATCAAATCATATTGGGGTTCTGGTTACTTTGGAAAATATGACAAACCTATGCAGTGACTACATGATGGTACGGTGTTGCCATGCTACTTCCTTTCACACCAGAAACTAGAAAAGAGATATGCTTAGAACATGTGATGAATGGTCAGCCCAAGTTTGAATATTTCAGTGAACCTACCAGCATCCTGATAAAGAATCGTCTCTAGTGATCCTCGCAGGGCATGCTTCATTTTTTTGAATTATTCTAAGGTTGTAACTCCTGAGTCCTGATCGGGCATGTTTCTTCCTTTTGAATCTTAAGGAGCCATGAGTAAACAAGCTCATTGATGCCAAGTTATAAAGCAGTGATCCAAGTTTCTTGACAAACAAATTCATGCATATATATGTGATATGGTAACAACCACCATTCCCCTTTTAAAGGATCTGTATTTATGTTTCAAATCACTATAGAAGTGATAATGATGTTGCCTTGTTTGGAACAAACATAATTGCTCACTGATGATACATTGACAAAGTTTTTTTACCTCAAGAATATCTTCTTGTAGGCATGGCTATTCATCCTAGTCCTTTTGTTTGAAAAATATAATGACTGTTGTGAAAAGAATCCCACCCACGCCAGAGCCTACAATGGTACTACCTCTGAAGAAAGTGTAAGTATGAGAAAGGCAAACTCAAGTCTTGGAAAATCAGAAACCTTGGATGCTTAACCTAATTCAAAACCATATTTTGGAAAAAAAGATGACTAAAATTATGCTATGATTGGATGGGTTTGTGGAGAAGTGTAAATTGAAGAAAAATTCTCTTACTCCTACCCATACACATTATTGGTATGCAACATAAGCCTAAACATATCTTCAATTTGATATGTTCAAATCCATGTATGATGTAACTATCCCATCCCATTGCACCTTTTCTTTTCCTATTACATATATACTTTGACTTCTAAATTCAAAGCTTATATGTACAATTCAACATGTTAAGGTTAATCAAAAGTTTTTATTTGTTTTCTAGTTCAACAACATAGACATTTTCTTAACCACCTGTCCATATACATGCCTAAAGCATTAATACCAAAAGTCATTATTCTCAGAATACCATAACATTCAAACTCTGTAAAGTCATTCATATCGCATTTAAATTGTGGTTAAGAATCAAATATAATAGAACAATTGAGCATCCGACTCTTAACCATATTGATATGATGATTTTGTATTCCACTTAATCCCCAAGTATACACCAGGCAATATTACATTATATAGCTATGTATGTGATATTTAGATTCTTCATCATATATATTTAAAGAGTTACTTTCATAAATGGAATGACCATATGGAATTCCTATCCATAATAGAACTACATTCTTCATACTTTTATTTCTCCAACATTTCACAATAAACACATATAAAACTCTAAAATACCACAAATTTCCACCTAAAACATGTATTGTCTTATGTTTCCCATTATTATGCATCATATGTATTTTCTTGTGTTTTAACAAGAACACAAACAGTATCAGGCTCAATCCCAAGATCAATAGATTGTCCAGTCCAAACTTCCAAGGTGAGCCTTGATGGAATGATGGAAATTCCACAACATTCAAGATGAAAATTGTGATTGGAGATAATGGAATAGGAGGGAAGCAAGACTGGAATTTCAAAACATAGTCACCCATCGAATTTGACAATTTTCACACCTCCTTGGCCCACTTTCATAATTTCAAAGAAACATCTTGACGATATGGAAAAGTTAACAATAATGGCTTAACAACCACTGTAGTTGATGTGAATTACTACCATTTCTATAATGATTCCACTTCCAACATGTCTATTTAGAAAATTATTAACTATGTCTAGAAATATAGAGCCCAAATTTTAGAAAGCCTCACAAGCCCCACGAGCCCCCTCATGTATGTTGGTAAGATCTTAAATTCTCACATTCAAACATGTATCCAATTAAATGTAGTAAATTTTCATCTTAAAAAGGGAGCGCTATGTGGTTTACCTCACTGTTGTTGTACAAATGACAAAAAAAATCAAAGTTTCATGGATGGAGTTGTTTAACTTTCCCTAACTTCTAATAAATCAAATTGATTGGATATTTTATTTTTTATGTAGAAAATTTGTGATAGGTTAACCCGATAATGCAATATAAATCAAAATAGAATACTATAACCTACTTCTACTATCAATTTGCAGAAGCTTAAAGATCAAGCTGAACAATATAACTAGAAGAAGAAGAATCAATGGGACAATACACATGAAAATACTTTGGGGAAAGTCTTAGATAAAAACCCCATATTATTGTATTATCATACATGGTGGAAATACATAGGAATTATACAAAACCCTAGCTCTCACAGCTAGCCAGCTCTTAGTACAATCCTCAAAGATGCTCACAGGAAATCTTGGCTTCTCTCCATCCTTCCTCTCTTCCCTCCAAGCTCCTATTTCCTTCCGTTTTTCCTTGTGGTTGATTAGCCTTTTACCAAGTGGAAAAACAAACCTTAAAAAATGTTAAATCCTCAAGGATGAATCCATGACTGCATGCATGAGTTTTCTCCATGAGAAAACACATGAAACTAATAGTACACTGTCCTTGAACATTAATCTCAACTGATTATTTCTCAGAATAGGCATGCATGAGTTTCTGATGTGGGAATCTTCAGTTAACTGGAGTAGCACTAGTTGAGTGCATTAATGCATCAACTGACTATTAACTCACTATTAGTTCCTCAAAAGTTTGACTAATTTAATTGGACTTTAACTCAGTAAACTGAGTAATAATTACAACTCAAATATAACTCAATGTTATCTCCTTAATTTTAAGGGATAACTTGCATGATTTCAGAAGACTTCTAACTTGGGTTTTCTCCAACTAATTATTTAATAATTAATTAATTTTTTCCAAGTAGGCTGTTAGGACTAAATTCGATTTAATTCACATTTAATTCCAGGAAAAATTAAATTGGAATATTTTTGTTGCCATATTTCAACACTCCCTCTCAACAAGAAAGGGATTATCTGCCACCCCGATCTTGTCTCTATGGAACTCGAATTTACACTTTGACTATGCCTTTGTAAAAATGTCAGCATCTTTCTCCTCTGCTGAAATATACTGCAACAACATGATCCTCCTCGCTACATAGCCTCTAAGATGATGATACAGGATGTCGATGTTCTTAGACCTATCATAAAATACTATATTCTTAGATAGTTTGATACAACTCTGATTATCACAATAGTGCACAGTGGGATCCATCCTTTTATCAAACAAACCAACTAGGATTTTCCGCATCCAGATGGCCTCGCATGCCGCCTAACTTGTAGCCATGTATTCTGCCTTTGACCCAAGGATAAAAATCCCTCCTGATGTGCTCTTCTGATATGATGTACTCCATGCCCAATCTGCATCAATGAATCCATATAGCTTCATTCCCTTTGTTCGTCTGTACCATAACACATACTGAGATGTGTCGCTGAGGTATCTCAATACATGATTTGCCTCCTTCCAAGACAACTTGGTAGGATGAACCATTGATCAAATCAGTTGGTTCATCGCATAGCACAAATCTGGTCATGTGTTCATTAAGTACATCAGTGAACCCACAAGCTTCCTATACACAATATCCTCTACCACTTCTCTTGAAGTAGCAACCTCCTTCCTCTAGTTACCTGCTAGAGCAGTTTCCATGGGCTTTCACTTCTCCATGTGGAATGTCCTGAGTATCTCATTAGAACACTTTCCTTGAGACACAAACAACTCCCCATCCTTCTGACACACTTCCATGCCAACGAAGTAATGCATGAGACCCATGTCTTTCATCTCGAATTCTCTTGCAAGGTCCTCCTTGCACAACATGATCAACTGATCATCACCAGTCAATATGAGATCATCAACATAAATTACGATTATTAATAGCTTACCTTTCACCATGATGTGGTACAGGTTCACATCCGCTTCACTCTCTGTGAAACCCAACCTGGTGAAGTAGTTGTATATCCTAGTGTACCAAGCACGAGATGCTTGCTTCAGCCCATACAATGCTCTCTTGCATCAACAAACATGTGACTCATGATTGAAGGTCTCAAAAACTTTGACTACTCTATGTACACCTCTTCCTCAATCTGGCCATTGAGGAATGCAGTCTTCACATCAATATGATGGATCTTCCAACCCATATGTGATGATAGTGCCAACATAGATCTAATAGATGAGTACCTTGTGACAGGAGAAAAAGTGTCATCATAGTCAATCCCCTCAACTTGTGAAAGGCCACGGGCAAAAAATCTTGCCTTATGCCTCTCCACGCTACCATCAGCAGCTTGCTTTACCTTACAAAACCAATGGGAACTCACAACTAACTTGTTCTCTGATGTCGGAACCACGTTCCAAACACTGTTACAAACAATGGAGTCATACTCCACCATAACATCAACCCAAATCAGCTGTTGCACTACTTCCTTAAAGGAAAATAGTTCGGTATCAACACATTTCCCAGCAAGGGCCATGTATCCAGTGTACCTCTCAAGCGACCTCCTCTGTTTGCACTGAGAAGATGGTGATCCCACATTCTCTCTCGCATCCTCCAACAATCTGTCAACTTCTCTTGTGCACTTTCATCCATCTCTATAAGATTCTGCTTGAGTGGATTTCTCCACTCCTGGAACCTCTGCATGTGGCTACTCCGCATTAGTCTGAGGCTCCTCCTCCTTAGGAACCAATAGTTCCTCCACATCCTGTAGTTGGAGCTCCCTCTTAAGGGGAAATCACATGGTCTTCTGCTCATCAAACTTGAGATCTCTGTGAACCATTGTCCTTTGACTGGTAGCCAAGTACAACTGATAGTTGTGAGGTGTATCAGTGTACCCCACAAATATCCCCAACTCCGTTGTCGACTCAAGCTTCTTCTATGCATCCTTTGTCACATGGAAATATACCAATGAGCCAAAGATCTTGAAATGACCCACATTTGATCTCTTACAGAGAAAGATTCCTTTGGTGTCTTCATCCCAAGTACACAATGTGGGCTTCTATTCTGCAAATAGACAGTTGTGTTGCATGCCTTAGCCCACAAGTGAACTGGTAGGCCTTGGTCATGCTGCCTCTACAATACTTATGTTCTTCCTCTCAGCCACCCCATTTTGGTGTTTGTTATGTGGTTCCATCAACTCCTGTTTAATTCCTTCCGCTGCACATAAGTCCTTAAACTCTTGAGAGATATATTCTCAACAGTTGTCACTTCTCAAGGCCTTGATCTTCTTCCCCGACTCTTTCTTGACCCAAGCTTTGAACTCACAAAACATTGTGAAATTTTGGTCCTTCTTCTGCATGAAATAAATCTAGCATTTACGATAATAGTCATCAAAGTAAGACTTGGTGTACTTTCCCAAGGTACAACCTTTGCATGTGTCAACTTGCTCAAGTTTACCATTGGGAAGTCCTATAGATATCTGCTGCATTATCTTTAAAGCCCCATGATGCAAATGACCCAACCGCCTGTGCCACAACTTGCTAATGTCTTGGCTTTGCACCAATTCTTCTTTCATACTCAATGTTGCAGAATCATCTACCTCTAGTTTATAGAGATTATTCACCCAAATCCCTATCCTCTTGGACTAACCCGTGGCTATGTGTCTTAGGAATGCCTTTCCTTATTGAAGACAACATCGTAGCCTTTGTCCTCCAACATTGCGAATGATATCAAGTTCTTCTTCAGTCCAGGAACATACATTACATCTGTCAAGGTGAGAGGAGCTCCATGCTCCCTCTAAAAAGCAACCCTGCCCACTCCTCAACACTATACCTTCCATCGTCACCCATCTCTATGTGCATCTTGAGGTCTTTATCCTCCAAGGCACTAAATAATTTTTTATCGCCGGGCATGTGGAATGAGCCTCCATTGTCAAGATACTAGACACAACCCATCATTGATGACACCATGCATGCGACGAGGGTAAAGTCCATTTCGAATTGAGAGGCTAATGCCTCACCTTCTGATCCTTCCGAGGATCCTATTATCACCCCAAGAAACTCTCCTAGGCTGTAGCTCGGAGATGCTTGGGACATTACAGATTCAGATTAATGTTGCAAATGGATGAATGGAAGGAATAATGCTTGTTCAAGCTAGATAACCACTTCTACTTTGCTTGACTCTAGACATGTGTGAACACCTCCAGATTACAAGGCTTTAGACCACCAATTACTCACAGTTTAAGTATTAGGTGAATATGGAGAATATTGACCACACCAGTTGATGCACAAGACCTTGTGATGGCCGGCTACAACCAATAAAGAGGTATGCAAATCTAATTCCCTAATGCGTAGACAGGATGACATCTCTCTGGCATTAGGTGAAAAGAAACCTGAATGACACGTTCACTGATACATACAAGATTTTAACATAGAAGTAGGATGACAACTCCTCCAATGCTAAACATCAAGAGTTCAGATAAACTACATAATAGGCACAACCTAGAACAGAATAGGAATCGAAAGTGAACAATTAACATCAAAAGAATCTTGTATTAGCTAAAAATGAAGACGAGACACTACATGTATCAAAGTAGTTACAGTCTCCAGAAGTTGAACCTCACATCAAAACAACAACCATCAACCCTAATTACATCTAGTTTCTGGGTATATATAGAGTTTCATTACAAAGGCACTCAACCGTTATAGGTATGGAAGGGTCATAATTGACCACCAACCACTTTACTTCCTAACAGAACTTATGAGTGTGGTGTCTCGCTATAGAGGATGAATTTGATCCTTTCTTGTGCTCTTATGTCCTTCTCGGGTAGGTGGAGTGTCATGCAGGATGAAATTCCATAAATGTTAAATGCGGTTATCTGCTCGAGCTCTGTCTTTTCCCTCTTGGCAATAATGTCCATGGAATGTAGTTGTTGAGAAGCAAATGCACAGGGTACTGGTAACTGGTCACCTTCATCCTTCAGGCGCACAGAATGATCAAGGCAAATGGACTGCATTGCGGATGTATGAGCAGGACGGAGGAAGGAAATCAGCCGTTGGATCAAGCGGATAGACGACGGGGATCGCTTGGTGGAAGGTATCAGGAGGAAGCGTGAGCAAGATGATCGTGAGCTGTTGGATCTCGGGTGGGCAGATCCAACGGTCATCGGGTGGAGGAGACATGCGGGGGTTAATGGGCCGAAATAGTGGTTTCGGTGGTAGGAGGTATTCATCATGCTGCTTTCAGACAATGGGTGGTAGAGGTACAAGAGCGTGTGATTCCATTCAGAGCGTGACACATGGTAGCAGGGGAGGAATGAAACCAATTTCCATCACACATTAATGCACTGTCACTTCACAAGCATGGGGAGAGCGAATGTTGTCCGATCGTGGTGGAAATGATCAGATGGCGGGGAACCGATCGAGCAAGTTATTCATCGGGTGCGAAGGGGGACCATTAGATTGAGGTACAGTGATCGGCGGTCACGATTAGAGGTGGTGATGAACTATGGGAGCGCGGGGTCACGTGAATACGAGCTTGTGGGGCTTAAGCTTCGCACTTAGGGCTTGGAGAAATAAGGGTTTATCCCGGGTTTTGGAGGAAAAACAGAGATAGCAAGGTTACGAGAGTGTAAGTGAAGTGAAGGAGAAGGAGAAAGATGACTGGTGTGAGTCCTCTTTTGAGTATAAACCACACAGCCAAGCTTGCATTTGACCTTCAAAATGTCAAAATATGTAGCAGCGCTAACACTGGCTCCTTCTGAGAATGAGATACTCCCTGTGAGGTCTCAAGAACTTGCAAACCAATGCCTTTCCTTGAAAATCAGATTAGAAAAATTCCCTAGTGTTCCATTGGACATGGAGTCTAACTGAGCCTACACGAAACTGATAAAATAAAATATTTACAATCTTAAGGCCAGAAGACCTTAAACAACATAAATTTTCAAAAATCGCCCATTAACTAGGCCATCAAAAGCTATCTCCCCTTCCATGCTTTGCCGTGTGAAAGTATTGTTCCATTGGATTTGAGAAATGATAAAAGGCCCTGTCCATAAAGCATCAAACTTCCCATGGTTGCCTTTCTTCTGTTTCAGTGCATCCCATTTAAGAACCAAGTCCCCAATCTAAAAATTATCTGTTTTTGTCCTCTTGTCAAAAACTTCCTTGACCTTCTTTTGATGTGCTGCAGACTTTTTGACCAACTGTTCTCTGATTTGGTGTACCTCTGCTAAATCAGTGATCCTTTTTTCCATGTCTTCTTGTTCGTTCTACTCCTCTTGCAAGAAATTTGCCACAGGGAGGGTTAACTGAATTGAGAATATATCCTTGGTGCCATATACTAGCTTGAATGGAGAACTCCTAGTGGATTTCTTGGTGGTTACTCTATCAGCCCACAATGCATACCTGAGCTTAGAATCCCAATTCTTTTTGTTATCTTCCAACAACTTTTTAATTATCCTTATTAGGATTTTGTTGGAAGACTCTTCTAGACCATTTCCTTGAGGGTAGTATGAGGTGGAATGAATCAGTTTAATGCCCATTGAACCACACATGTCCAGTAGTTCTCTTGCCCTGAAGGTTGCTGCATTGTCTGTGACAAATTTATGTAGACAACCAAAGCTTGTGAAGATATTCTCTATAAAAAATTTCATGACCACAGGATGATCAACCTTTCTAGTAGGGATTGCTTCAATGCATTTAGTGAAGTAATCTGTGGCTACTAGGATCCATCTGTGTTGGCCACTAGAATGTGGATTGATTTCTCCAATGAAATCCAAGCCCCATTGATGAGAAGGGCATTAACATGTATGGGTTTTAAGGACAGGGACTTCAATTGCTGCTTCCCTTGAAATCTTTGGCACCTGTCATTAAATTTACCAAATGAAAAGACATCAGCAAACAAGGTGGGCCAATAATATCCAACCCTGCGGATCTTGTGGGCTGTAGTTCTCTAATAATGATGCCCTCCACATACGCTGGAATGAAACTATTGCATAACTTCCATGGATTTTTTTTTGTCGAGACACCTCAAAAGAATTCCAGAGGGGTCCCTCGAGTAGAGCAGATTTCATGAATGCAATATCTAACTGCATTGAGCTTAATAGTTCTGGCTTTGCTTGAACTAAGACCTGGAGGAACTTCTAGCTTCAACAAGAATTAAGCTATTGCAGAGTACCAACCACAAGAAGCTAGATTTTTTGCCAATGACTGATCTTTCTAGGTTCAGCTGTTTCTTCTTCTGTCTAACCATTCTCTAAAATTATACTTATCAAATTCATGTCCAGCATTCTGCAATTTTCTTCAACCATTAATTTGGCAAGGCCCTGACCTCTAACTAGCTTGGTGGGCTTCATTTCTGTGTTAAATTCAATTAGATTTGCAATCCATTTAGCCCTTCTTCCATCAACATCAGGCTGTGTTAGGATGTCCTTTATTGAAGCAGACAGCACATATGCAATTATCTTGGAATGCAGAATAAAAATCCTAGAAGATTTCAAAGATTTGATAAGAGCATATGCTTGTTTCTCAATGATATCATACCTCAGTTCATAATCCCTTAAGGTTTTGCTGAAAAATGCCACTGGATGCTCTGAACCTTCGTCATCTTCTTGCAATAAAACTGTTGCAAGGGTGTCATTAGAGGCAAACAAAAATATGCGGAACTCCTTGCTGTAATCTGGGCTGATTAAAGTAGGAGCTTCCATAATAGCTTCCTTAATGGACTCAAAGGATCTTCTTGCTACATCAGTCCATCTGATCTCGGACCCCTTTTTCAACATGGAGGTAATATGCTTCACAAGTTCTGCAAAATTTGGGATAAAGCTCGCAAAATTTATTTTACCCAAAAAGGACTGGATATCTTTCTTTCATCTTGGGACAAACAAGGTCTGTATGGCTCTTACTCTTTCTGGGTCAATCCAGACACCTGCAGCAGAAACAACATGTCCTAACAGCCTACCTTCTTCTAAAGAAAACTGTGAATTTTTAGGATTGATTGAAATCCCAAACCTTCTGCACTTTAGGAACACTTTCATTAAATGTTGCAAATGGTCTTGATGGCTGCTGGAGTGCACTGTTATATCATCTAGGTAGATAAGGACAAACTTATCCTTCTCTCCTACAAATTCTATGTCCATAGCTCTCTGAAAGGTGGCTCCAACATTCATCAACCCAAAACGCATCTTAGAGTACATAAAAGTGCCCCAAGGAGTGGTGAATGCAGTCTTCTCTTGGTCATCTGGGTGTACAACAACCTGGTTATACCCTGAAAATCCATCTAGGAAGGACATCACTTTGGCCCCTGAGACCTTCTACAACAAATGCTCCATCTTGGGTAGAGGATAATTGTATTTCTTAGAGCATTTGCTTAAGTTTCTAAAATCAACACAGAGTCTGATTTCTCCACTTTTCTTCCTTACCACTACCAAATTGGATACCCATTTTGAATATTTGAGAGGGACTATGATTTTGGTAGCCAATAATTTCTTGATTTCTTTTTCAATCAGAGTTACACTAAAATTTGTCACCATGACTATTTGCAGTTAGTATGGCTCCATCAATTGTCATACTATCCTCCTTCACAAGCCTCATACCTCTGCTGTCCATGTCAAACTTCAAGAAAGAGAGAAAGTCTTTTAAAATCTATTTTATCTCTAGGTACGCGGTTTCTCTCAGCCTTACCTGCGTGTATGCAACCCAAGTTCATAATACCTGTGTACTTGTACGCTCTGTATGTAATGGGGTGGGTGCATACTCCTATAAAGGTCAAAAGGCGCAAGTTTCATCTTAAAAAAGTTACTTGTGGTTATTTCTAGAGCATTCTAGAACCTTGTTCGACGTGTATTGAGCGCCTCCAGATGGTTCATGTATCCCTATGAAAGAGGAACTTATCCCATCAAAAGGGGAGCTACCCCATCCAAAGAGGGGCTTATCCCATTGATGGTGGACCTGTTTAACTTCCTCTAGAACACTATAAATACAGGCATTGGGCCAGAAGGAGGGAGGTTAAAAGTTGAATATTCCAAAGGGTAGATGCTACTAGAATTAGGACTTCCTTGTAGAAGCTTGTGAGGAGAGATTCCCATCCTTTCTTGTTTCATTTGGAAGTGAGTGAGCTTATCAAAGTAAAGGAAAACTCTTGTTGGACCCTGGGAGGGACCTACACAACACCAAGGCTCAGGTTGTAATGGTTTCTTTTGTTTCCTATTAATACAAATAAGTCCATTCTTCTCAACAATTTTTTATTAATGAGTTGTTTCATATACTCCTTGGTCTGTATGTTGAATACATTTTATTTGATGAGATATTAAGGTGCTATTTAATCATTTGATTGTTAGTGAATGCAGGTTTCAGAGAGAAGGAGGAGCTCATCCGGATCGACGAGGCTGGACTACTACAACAACGTTGGACTACAAGTAGGATCTAAACACTTGATTTCTTATATGGTAAATTCATATTTAGATAAGGATTGTTCTTAATTGTCTTATTTGTCACTAGAAAGCCTTAAGCTTCTAGGGAGGTTGGGTTTGTCCGCAAGATTAACTCTTTCCGCATGACAAAATGGTGACTCTGCTGGGGAACTCCATTGATGTGAATGATTTTTCCTTTGTGTGAAACTTTGATCTGAGAAAAGTCATTTCTTTTCTGGTTTTTGGATGTTTGACTGTGTATTTGGGTGGGCTAGCTTAGAGTTAGATTAGATTTTAGTTTTTCTTGGTTTTTCCAGTAGTACGCACCCTCTAAGTTGAGCACAGTGCGTACCTGTACGCACTGCAGCTTTGTACACAGAGCGTGCACGCACCTGTGCAAATAGGCTGCCTGCGTACCCTGTCAAAAATTGAGAAAATTTCAATTTTTTCATGTTTCCTCTTAGATTTTGTCTTTATTTAGTTTTTACTGCCCAGATCCACTGGTTACCTGTCAAAGATCTTCACCTGAACTTGTTTCGTTAGCGTCAAGAGTTTTAGAGAAATTCATAGAAGTTCTAGCCCTAGGGTTTGATTTTTTCATTGGTCCTGTAGTGACTTTGACTTTAGAAGTTGTGAAACCTTGGATCTCTCTGGTTTTATCAGTCTTCTTAGGAGTTGGACCTGTCGTAAAGTCTACCTGTGTGAGCAACCTACCTTTGTGTTGTCTCTTTGCAGAATTTCGAAGAAGCTTGTTGATTGAGTTGTGAATTTCATTCTTAAGAAAAAGAACAAAAGAGTTTGATTTTTGTTTTTGACTGGTTTATGATTCTGCATGAGCTGGTCCTTGCTTTGATTGTTTCCGAGTAAAACAACCTGGAATAGTAGGCTTTTGCCTCGTTAGATTTGTTTTTAGGTAAATTTCCTTTTCATTTTCTTTTGAGTGAGTTTTTCATAGATTTTTATAAGTTTTGAGATTGCTTGTTAGAATAGTTTTATATGCTTTGTTAGATAGAAAAATACAAAAACATCTCCTTTGAAAACTTTGTTTTAAGAAGCATTTGAAGTATTTTGAAAGAGAAAGGAATTTTTGTGCAAGTAATGAGAGGTCATGTGTTGTATGCTTGGAAAAGATAAAGAGATTGTTTCTTTGATTGTCTGTTAAGAAAGTTTCTTTTATCAATTTTGCATTTTCCAACTCTCTTATCTAGAGAATTCATTGAAAAAGAAAAAGTAGTGCAAATCATCCTAAGTGCATCTTTTTAGTGGATTTGAGTCGAGTCTACACACCATCAGTTTCATCTCCACTACCTTTTGTCTTAAAGAAAAGCCATAAAATCAACGCTTAAAGTAAAATCAACTTAGTAACTTTTTCTTTTACTAGTGCTCTGAAGCACCAATATAGATCAGGCTAGTGTCTTGGAGTAGGAGAGTAATTAACTCTCCAAGACAGCAAAACCAAACAAGTAGCTTATCTTGTGATAGGATAAATCCAATTGTTGCATTTATACTCTGGGAAAGCTTCTCTTAAAGGAGAAGCACGAGCTCATGTCCGAACCAGTGAGGGGATCAATCCTCCCTCATTGGGAACGACGCCAGACATGCACGTATTACAAACGGTAAACCTCGGATTATTGTCGAGCAGCCAGGGGTCACTTATCGGTAAACCTTAGATTATTGTCAAGGAGTCGGTAAGGGGATTGAGCTTGATACTCTGCCCTTGCGTGCTGTCGAAGTGTAGACTGTTCCCCCAGGTGTATTTGTTGCTATTGGTGACCTTAGTGACCA
>APFE030573508.1:0-13922 GCA_000404065.3 Pinus taeda | reverse complement strand
CTCATCAAGTGGAAGAAATTACCCACTGAAGATTCCACATGGGAGGACAAGAATTTTATACAGAAGCATCAAGAACTACTCAAGCGTTGAGGACAACACTTTTTGAAGGAGAAGGGCATGTTAGGCCCCTATACTACTGGTGTAACCCCTTATTGTTATTAGTACAACCCCCTTATTATAGTGATGTACCCATGTAGTCCCCATATTGTTACTATTGTGCCCCATAGAAGCCCACTATTGTTATTATTATGCCCTTACATTATTATTGTTATGTCGGCTCTGATTACATTATGATCCCTTAGACTCCTATATATAGAAAGGAGGTATTTTCATTTGTATCATCCAAGAATTGTTCATTTGTGTAATGTAAAGGAGGTTGACCCCTCAAAGAGGCTAAATTCTAAGGCGTTCAACTATCTTTTCTATCTTTTGTGAGCTGGTTTCATAACATTCTGGGGGCTGCCCTGGACCCCATAAAGTGGGGTTGCGGGTACCCCTCAAACCCCCTATGACCCCCCCCCAACTACACAATCGGCCCAATGAAGGGGGGGCTCCACACCCCCTCTAACCCCTGGCTTACTAGGCTAGTCGTGGAAAGAATATAACACAACCCAACAAGGCAGACCGAATTGCTAGGGAAAGAATTCGATTTTCAATTGCAAGGTTGCAAAAAAGTCAAATAGCTTGGGATAGTGATTCCAATAGTCAGAGGGAGTAGCTACAACTTAGATTTTCACCGAGTAGATACCTTGGTTGGACGCAAAGGGTTTTGCAGTAGAAAAACTAGCATTGGGTGGAAGAGAAAAGCACACATAGCAGAGGGAAAATTTCTCTTAGGGAACTTTGAGTTTCAGAAGTTCAATTTTTCTAGGCAGATTGGTCATAGCATCTAGAAGGTCTGTGCATTCCATGAGGGAGTACAAGTAGAAGAGTAGCAGCCAAATAGAGGGAAAGAGGTAATTTTCAATAGGTTTCGAGATGGCCACATCATGGCTTAGAGATCAGGATAAGTTGGATGGTGCTTCCAACTGTGTCATTTGGAAGGTTAGGATGTCCTTCCTTCTAGATGAATATGGCATGAAAGCCTACATAGATAATGTGTTGGTGGAAGTTCCCCAGGATGTGGATCAACTCAAAGAATACAGGAAGGAGATAGAAAGGGTGAAGTCATTGATCTTGGATGGACTCTGAGATCATATAGTATCACATATAACAGCCAAGGGAACGACCAAAGAGATTTAGGATGCTCTCTCCACGCTATACCAAGGAACGTCTAAGAAGCAAAAGATGTTCTTAGAATAAAGTTTGAGATGCATCAGGATGCAAAACTGGGAAGGCATAGATTCCTTTCTCACTAGGATTCGAGAGGTCCGAGACCAACTTGCAGTTGTTGGGGCAACACCTCAACCTTCAGAGCTAGTACGATTGGAACTAAATAATGTCTTGGAGGATAGCCAAGTCTTCATCCAAAGCATATTGGGAAGAGACACACTACCAAGATGGGAAATAATGTGGGCTAACTTGTAGTAGGAGCAGTTGAGGTGAGCTCTTCTAAGGAGCTTCATCAATGGCAATAGTAGTAATAGATCGAAGGGTGTGAAGGAGGAGGAGAATGTGGCCCTCACATCAAAGGGTCCCAGTCAGGGCAGGGGGAGAAAGAGAAGAAGAATAAGGACCTATCTAATGTCAAGTGCTTCATGTGTGGTATGGTTGGCCATTATAGTACCCAATGTCCTCTCAAAAAGAAGGGAAAGCAGGAGAATCAGGTTCAGATGACAACACATGCTGAGATAGATAGGTTTTCCTCCAGGTTGGAGGAAGACTTCACTATGATGGTAGCCATACCTCCAAGAGTGAGGTGGGGTGACTTGGAGTTGTAACCCTAGAGAGCTACAAAGATTGGGGAGGGTCCTTGAGGAGTTCACCTCATGGATCATTACCTGGCTACGGGGGCCTACATAATTCAGTACCAGGATGGAGCAATGGAAATTGATGCAGTTAGTACTAGAGTGATAGTTGGAAACTAGTAGTAGTCATATGTTGAGGAACGCAATGCAGTGTTAACAACAAATCATGTGCCTCAGTGTAGAGTTGGCAGTAGCATAGAGTCTTCAGTGACATGAATATGCTTGTAGAAGTCAAAGACTTGGGAGACGGATGCATCATAATGAACATAGATGACTCAATATTTTGGATGCTTCTCAGTTGTAGTAGTTATAGTTGCAGCAACAATAGATGAGAGGTAGTTGCAGTGTATATGCAGAGTTGGCAGCAGTATAGCAGTGTCAACAATATCATAGATGCAACATTAAATTTTCGTAGTGGTTGGTGGGAAGTATGCCTAGACATGATCAACGTGACAAGAGGTGATGCGTAGCACTAGAGAGAACATAATCCTCACTAAGAGGGAGTGTTATATTTTATAGCATCAGATATTTTCTAGCCACAAAATTTGGTGGAGAGGCTATAATACATGAGATATCCAAAACTCAAAAATCATTTCTGGAAATTCTACCTAAAGATGACTTAATAATATTATTAACCAAGTTTTTAATGTTTCCTAAGTATAAACTTAGGAAAACTGGTTAATTAATCATAATTAATTATATCCAGGTGAGAATTATCTAGAAACTCACGCAGATTGATTCAAAAATTATCTGAGCCATCAATTAATATTTAATCTTGGTCATTGGAGTCCCAATAGGAAGATATAAGAAGGGATTGATGTGGTGATGGAGAATACACTAGTGTCACTTGGAGAATTCGATTTTCCATAGTAGTAGTAGTTAGAGGTCATAGGGTTTGAGATTTAGTGAGGAAGCAGAGATATTAAAGGGAAGGTATAGTGATCCAGAGGAATTTTTCCATATTCGAAGAGGAAACAACAAGGAAGCCGAGTTATTCCCAGTGAGGCAGCACAGAGGACTACACAGTTGCTTCAGAAAAAAATTTGATTTCGATGGAGGACAAATTGATTCAGCTTCTAGAAGTCAAGCAAGTCTTCCAAAGGGCCAGAGAACTGGTTTCCTCAACAAAGACAGGAACAAAAACTTCATCATAGGGATATTTGGGCTTAAACATCCAAGGGTCTGCGCAATCACTTCGTAGAGGCTAACGCAGAGGGTCCAAAAGGAAGAACTTTCTGAAGGGAAGTTGTGTTAGGGTTGCTTTTGGAAGAAGTAAAATTCCCTTAAATAATTTTGGCCATATTTTCTTTTTCTTTGGATTTCCAGTTGGGCATCCATAGATTGTACTCAAATTTCACTGTTGTATAAAAATAAAACCCTTAATTGCTGCACTAGTTTTCCCAAGTTGGGTTTTTCTAGGGATAATTGTCCAAAAGTAATGGTGTCATTTTATGTGTGTGTGTGCTAGTATTTTCTCAGTTTCCAGCATTATTTTTGCATTATTTTATTTGTGAAGGTTGTAGTGTGATTTATTCAGTGTTTTTTGTATCAAATAAATTGTTAAAATTAATTAACAATTAGAAGAATAATTTCAAATTGATGCAATAGGATTTTAGTCTTGGAATTTTCACACCATTTTAGTCATATAGTGATCGACTAAGCCCTTCAACAATCAATAGAAATATAAGAGGAGAGAACAGGAACCCTTAATGAAGGCCATGATTAGCTGAGAAGAATGGGAAGGAAAACTCGTTGATAAGCATCAAGAAAGTAACCAAGGATATCCATCTCATGATCCAACTGATGAAGGCGCGGTCGAACCTCAAATGAGTGAGGAGTAACCAGATGTATAGCTAATTTTCCTTGTCAAATGCCTTTGATAAATCAATTTTAATAACCTCCCCTTTCAATCAATGTTGTATAACACTATGAATCCCCTCCCAAGCTAGGCCTATGGCCTCATGTATTCCCCCCTGGAGAAAAGAAAGTTATTCCCCAAATATTTAGTTTGAGAGAATAGGCTTTAATCTATGTGCGATAAACTTTGCAATGACCTTGTGAATGCCATTGCAGATGGAAATAGGTATGTAGTCATCAAAGGTAGTAGGAGAATTCATCTTTTGGATATGTGCAATGGAGGTAGTATTGAAAGGAATGTTAATCCTACATGTAGCCCTCGACTCCTCAACCACTCTAAGAAGGTCAACACCAATGATATCAAAAAGACCAATGAAGAATTCAACCAACCATTCGTTCGAGCCTAGACTCTCATCCCTATGAAATTTTGAGAGAATCACCAAAATTTCTCCATTGGAAATTGTTGTTGCAAAAACTAGCAAGCTTTGTAGAGAGGAAAAATTTGGAGAGAAAGAAAACACCCTAGGACAAAGACCCACCATCACCAAGCCTAAGTCCCCTTCTCTTCTCAAATTTTCACCAATGGGAGGAGTCCCAATATTCCTCACTTGTGATAGATGTGTGTATTATATATTTTAAGTGAGGCAATGAGGCTCATTCAATGGAAAGGTTCAATGAAACTGCAGGTTTTAGGAGAAGCTAGGGAGAATTTCCAAGAAAACCCCCTTGAAAATAGGACTAGACGAGACATAGGGTTGATATATTTGATTATATAAGGGTTCATCCAAGGTCAAGGTAAACAAGAGAAAAGGCTATGAATGATATAATTCAACAAGTACTAAAGCAAAAGGCTTCAAGGAATCCCCAAGTTGAAGGATTAACTTCTAAGATTCCACTTGGTGTGATAGCTAGAGCACCAATTTTACAGAGATTACACTATCATAATTCTTTCAACATTTGTGGATGCCTAGAGGAGACACTGAGGAAGAGTATTTTCCATATAGAATTTATGAATACTACTCATATGACCTTCGCACCAAGCCTTAGATAGGCCTCCTTATCCTTAAGGGGACAAGAAAAAGAGGTAAATAAGGGTGAAAGAAGTAAGATTTTCAAATGAAATGTGATCACCAAGGATTTCAGACCTAGTTCCTACCTATTGGGAGAATTAGAGTCAGTGATAAACAATAAATGGCAACTCACTCTTCAAGGAGGCTTAAAGAAGTAGCTTCGCTATCTATGGATGTAGCTACATGGCAAATTTAGACTTGTATACTTCGATGACACTTTTTATGGCGTTTCAAGGATGAAAATGAAAATATTCCTCTAGGAACATTCATTCATTCATCAACTCATGAGTAACGCGTGCAATGTTTTTCCAATAGTTTCAATTCTTTGAATTTATGTTCATGAACTAGGGCACATTTATAACCATAAGACAAAAAATTGCATGTGTTAAACATTCATTAGATTAGAAATATAACATTTAAAGCACATACAAGACAATAAAGAATATATTCATTAGATCAGAAATGTAGCATTTAAAGCACTTACAAGGAAATGAAGAATATATCCATCCACAAGAATGCAAAAGAGAAGCTCCAAGAATAATAGTGAAATAACCAAACACCAAAATTCATCCTCAAATTGTAGGTCTGAAATTATCTAATAAGATATTGAAAATCCTAAGTGTGATGGATAGAATGAGGCTAGGCCTCCTCTATTTTCACAATATTTAAGAGTTCAAAAATGAAAAGACACCACTCTAAAATGTCTAGTAACCCACCCATGGTTACAATCCAACCATGATAGCTCATAAAATAAACTGAATAAGCCTTCTTAGGGCCATTCTAGGCTGAAATGGAGGCCTAGAAGGGATGTGCTAAGGATGACAGTGATGGCATAAAAATAATTAAAAAGAGGGGGATGCCCTCCAAATGCTACAAAACATCTCCAAACCCCAATTTGGGCTTTGTAGGCTCTGAATGGGTCTCATGGGTATCCAAATGGCTCAAGATCCAATGTGTCTCCTCACCTTCCAATACAATGATTGATTAGTGTAGTTGAGTAAATAATATTACTAATCAAGGGAAAAAGTGGACACTTGATAGTGGCTTTCCCTTCCAAGTGGGCTTTGAACATGCACTAGTGTTACCTTGCTCGACAAGAGAGGTTAATGAAGGGCCCTATTAGGTGGTTTCAGCTTCTAAAATAATGGGAGGTCCATGGCATATCCATCAAATGGAAGGTTTCATGTGAAATGATGATGGAATAGAGTGGCGGCAAAGAGAAGGCTCCAAGCCACATGCCATGGTACAAGGGTATCTATGATGAGGGAGGCCCACACCTTGGGTGTATGAATGTAGGAGAGGAAAATCATGGTACTTGGGGCTCAAGGAGATGAGAGCATGATGTGTAAGATATATCAATTATTACCCCCCTTTAGGTGGGGCATTTCATCACCCACCAGGGGTTGGGACAATCATGGGTTCCTTAATGATGAAAGGGTCACTCATAGGGGCCCTAGGAACCACGGTGATGGTCATAATGATAAGGGGTACATTTCATATTTGGATTTTTCCCAAATGCTAAATTTTATTGTCCCAACCATATTTTGCATTTTGTGTGGCCATATTATGCTTTTATCTTTATTTTTAGCCGCATCAACCTTCGAACATCATTCCAGACCTGACACAAGGTGTGGTCGATGGGAAGGCTAACAAATGTGGATCCATATGGGGAACATGTGAAAAGGGTTTGTAATAAGTAGAAGGAATTGAGATATACAGTATGAGTAAGCGGGACCATGCAACCAAAATAAGGGTTTCCCATGTAGTGCCACTCCTAAATCTAGTAGATAATAAAGGAGATTCCACAAAACTAGGATATAGAATTAACCCCCTAGTTTCGGTAAGGTAACAACAATACAGTCAAAGCCCTTTCCTTTTATCGAATCGCCCCACTAATACATGCCCAAATGTTCCTAAGAAAAGAAAGCGTAAACACCCAATTTCATAATGAAAATTCATACCTTCGGTGTTGGAAGGCCCACCTTCAAACATACGATCATGACAGATGAGCGAGGGCACACAATGGTTGGCTCACGTGGCAGAGAATAGTAGCATATTAAGATATAAGGTGGCTACAAGGGATTATTGGCTACCAGCTGAAGATGAATCTAGGAGAAAATTTATCCTATGGGGGTCACCCACTTGTGGTGGGTAACATCTAGCTCCAACTGGGAAATCAACTCTTAGTAGAGTGCACGAACCATGTACTCGAGCGAGGAGGTCATGAAAACACCAACAATCTCTTGGGACTATAGACATGTTACCTACACATGATAGACAAAGAAAGTGGGGGCAACATGTTTTGATGGCATCCTTTTATCACCCATGCTTTTGTTCGTTCATAAAATCAACAGAAAATAAAATCTACTCTAGAATTCAAATTTGCCTAATCTAGAATGCAAACATAATATGATATTAAATTCTAAAGAAAAAACCAATATGCAATGCATCCTACCCTCACATGCATGTGATACAATATCAAGTGTCAAGGAAAGGGGTGATGCAACTAATTTTGACTGGCTCCAGCCAAAGTTCGTCATCAATTCTAGCAATATATTAATATCCTTCACCAAACTTACCATGAATCTTAATGAGGATAGGGTTCTTATTTCCTAACACTACATTCCCAACCTTGAGTTCCTTCCTAGGACTTTGCATGCACTTCTTACTTTGTTTTTGATCGAGCCTTTTAAGGATGCAGACTTCCTATGACGGAAGAATAGGAGTGTGATCTTTAGTCTTATGCATATTATAATACATGATGGGACCACATTTTAGCACGAGTTGGATATAAAGGATCTCTATAAAGAATGAATAAGTTGCCATCTGGATACATGATAGTGGCATAAGACAGGTCCATTTGGAATTGATCTCTCATAATAGCACCCCATTTCATAGAAAATAACATTTGTTAGTTTTTGTAGTATTTGATGGTTTTCTGATTTCGATAGTTGTCAAAGAGGCTAAGAAACAATAGGTATCCAAAACCTAGAAAAGGTTTCAAAAAAATCCACTTAGAAATGCCTTAATTAAGTTAATTAATCAATAATTATTTTTTTCCTAAGTCTAACTTAGGGAAAATGATTAATTAACAACAATTAATTGAGGAAGGTGATATTTCTCTAGAAACTCACACTGATTGACTAGGAAATGATCTTAGCCATTGCTTAAGTTTTAATCTTGGTTGTTGGAGTTCCACAGAGAGATAATAAGAAGAATTTAATGGGTAGATGGAGGAACACACTTGAGATCGATTTCCTTGGGCAATTCAATTTTCTAGAGAGTAACAACATTTGATTGGTTGAGTTCAAACCAAAGAAGAGACACTGAAATAGAGAGGGGTAGAGACGGTGAGTCGGAAGGAAGTTTTCCAGTTTCAGAGAGTCAAAGAGGAGGATGAAAAATTTCTCTAGGAGGTTTTGCAGAGGCAGTGTAGAGCCATAGGTGAGCAGTTTGATTTAGCTGAAGGGGAAGAACTTTTCAGTTCCAAAGGTTGGGAATATTTTCAGAGGGTTAGAGAATCATTTTCCTAGACAATAGCAGGCAGGACGGGTATATTAGCAGTTAATTCAAGCAGTGAGTGTGGAAGTCAACGCTAAGGTGACACAGGGCTTGCGCATATCACTTGAACGACTAGCTTTTTAGAGGTCAAAGAGTTTTTGGATTGCTCAAAGAGAGGGAAAAATCCCTCAATAAATTTTTTTCAGTGTTTCTCTTGGATAGATTCACTAGTTTGGTAACATTTATTGTACTCATAATTTTCTCACTGTTGCTTAATAATAAAAACCCTCAACTACTGATCTAGTTTTCCCACATTAGGGTTTTCTGGGGACATTTGTCTAAACATAATGGTGTTATAATTGTGTGTGTTCACTGGTATTTTCTTAGTTTCCATTTTATCTTCCACATTATTTTTATTTGTGAAGATTGCAGCATGATTAATTCATTGTTGCAGTAGCAATAAACTACTAAATTAATTTACAGTTAGAAGAATTAATTCCAATTGCTGCAATAGAATTTCAGTAGTGAGTTTTTCACATGATATTAGATCAAATTTGATCAGACAAGGAAGCTTAGAAGAAGAATAAGAAAATTCACTATTCAGAGGGAGGAACAAGATAATTTTTTGGGGGGTTGCGCAGTGCCTAGCTAGGCAATGCAAATTGATAGGCAGTTCGATTTTTCAATGCAGGGTTGTAGAAAATTTTGGATTTCCAAAGTGAGTGATTCTAGCAGGAAGAGGGAGCAACAGTTCATCATTTTCACTAAGAAGATTCCTTGTTTGGGTGCAATAGGGTTTTGCAGTAGTTTGTAGAATCATTGTTAGGTGGAAGAGAAAGTGCACACATAGAGGGAAGTTTCTCCCAGAGGGCTTCTAGTTTAGAAATCCAAATTTTTAGTTGCAAATAACAATGGATGCAAGTATATTTTCTCACTCCAGAAAGGAGTGCGAATAGAATAATAAACAATCGAGCAAGAGAAAGAGGGATATTTTCATTCTAGTTTCAGAGATGGCCACAACTAGTCTTAGAGATTGGAGGAGGTTGGAGGGACCCTCCAACTATGTCATTCGGAACTCTAGGATGTCCTTCCTATTAGATAAACATGGCTTGAATACCTTTTTAAAGATCATTGTGGTGGTACCAAATGATGTACATCATCTGAAAGAGTATAGGAAATAGATGGGCAAGGCGAATTGGATGATCTTAGATGGATTCTGGGGCCATACAGTCTCACATATATCAGACAATAACACTACGAAGGAGATGTGGGATGATCTTGATCATCTATATCAGAATCCTTCCAAGAAGTGGAAGATGTTCCTGAAAGATAAGTTGAGAAACATCAAGATGTATAAGGGTGACAACATTGATCCCTCTCACCAAAATTCAAGAACTCCAGGATCAATTTGCAACGAATGGGGAAGCACCTCAAGACACAAAGCTTGTATGTTTGGCATTGAACAATGTCTCAGAGGACCAGGAGATCTTTGACAAAGGAATTTTAGGACAATATACTCTAGATAGCTGGGGCAAGATGTGGTGAGACTTGTAGAAGGAGGAGATGATGTGAGCACTTGAGAAACCCTCCATAAGAGAAAATAGCAATAAGGGTTCTAAAGGTGAGGAGGAAGGAATGTGGCCCTTGCATCAAAGGGTCCTAGTCAGGGACAAGGGGAGAAGAATAAAAAGAAGGACCTATCTAAGGTCAAGTGCTTCAAGTGTGGAAATTTTTGACAGTACAATATTTAGTTTCCTTAAAGGAAGAATGACAAGCAAGAGAAGCAGGACCAGGAAAAAACATCTGTAGAGATGAACACATTATCCTCCAATTCAGGGGAAGAGTTTTCCATGTTTTCAACTATACCTCAAGGAGTGAGGTGAGGCAATATGGAGTTATAGTCAAAGAGTTACGCAGAGGTTTGGGTGGGGTCCATTGAGGTGTCTTCTTCATGGATCATTACCTTTCTACAAGGGCCTAGAGTATTTAGTAGTAGGATGGACTAGTGTCGGCTGTGTAGGCTTTAACGTTGTATAGAAGTTACCTGCATACGAATTCTAAAACACAGAAAGTAAACAATGTGAGAGCATAATACATAAAACACATATACACAGAGATTTTCCCCTGCATCCCAAAACCGGGACTACCAGCTTGATTTTTCATTATGTTCCTTTCAATTTTACAATACATATTTATACATGTCGAAGCATCCAATACCATGGACCGAAAACCATCGCGTCCAAAACCATGGACCAAAAACCATCGCGTCCAAAATCATGTGCGAAAAATCATGCGTAAAACCATAGGTAGGTCTGCCCAACCTAATATAGGGTCCAAAAACAAATTTTTTCAGGGTGTTACCCCGGACCCCATAGAGTGGGGTTACCTGCACCCCTAAAACCCCCTATGACCCCCCCTCGGTCTATGCAATAGACACAAAGTAGGGGGGGCCTCCACCCCCCTTTTAACCCCCCAGTTATCTACGTGGGATAGTCATGGAAAGAATATAACACAACCCACCATTCTCCCACTTGTTTTTTTCTTTCCATAGGGGGCCACGGGAGAGCTTAGTCATTTATCCAACCTTGCAAGGCCCATTGTTTCTCTACACCAAGAGAACTTCTCAGAGCTCACAAATTTTGTCAATGCATCTGCAGTATTCTTCAAACTGTCCACCTTTACCAACAACACTTTTTTGTCTTCTATCATATCCCTCACAAAGTGATACTGAACATCAATGTGCTTTGTCATTGAATGGTATGCAGGGTTCTTTGCCAAGAAAATTTCACTTTGGCTGTCACAGTCTATCCTTATAGGTCCCTATACTAACCCCATACTTGAATGCAATCTCTGCAACCAAGCTACTTCCTTACTTTCATGAGTGGCTGCCATGTATTCTGCCTATGTAGTTGATAGTGCCACTACATATTGTTTCATACTCATCCAACTAACTACACCTCTAAATAGGTTAAACACATACCCACTTGTAGATCTTCTTTGATCCAGATCTCTAGCCCAGTCTGCATCAACAAAGCCATAAATATCCAACACTCTGTCCAATCCTGGTCTTCCTTGGTAGCACAAACCTTAATCACTAGCACCATGAAAATACCTGAAAACTTGCTTCACTATTGTCCAGTGCTCCTTCCATGGTTTTGACATAAACCTGCTCAATACTGCCACTGCATGTGCAATGTCTGGTCTAATACAGACCATCGCATACATCAAGCTACTGACCGCACTTGCATATGGAACACGAGACATGTCCTCTTCCTCTATTTGTGCCTTGGGACACTGTTCAGCAGATAACTTTACACCTACAAGAATAGGAACCTTCACTGGTTTACTATCCTTCATATTAAACCTCTGCAATATTGTCTCGACATACTTCCTCTAGTTTAACTAGAGCTTCCTCTTTGTCCAATCTCTTTTAATTTCTGTGACCAAAATATAGTTTGCAGCATCAAGATATTTCATGTCGAATTTGGAGGACAAATGGGTCTTCAAATCCTGGATAGTTTCTTTGTCATTTCCAACCATCAACATATCATCCACATACAAGACCAAATAAATAACACGATCACCAATTAATTTAAAATACACACACTGATCTGCTTTGCTTCTGGTGAAGCCAAGTCCCCGTATAAATGTATCAAATTTCTAATACCACATCCTTGGTGACTATTTTAACCCATACAGAGACTTCTTTAACTTGTATACCAGTTCTTTCTTACCCTTCACCGCAAAACCTTCATGTTGCTTCATGTAGATCTCCTCTTCCAGATCCCCGTGAAGAAATGTCATCTTCACATCCATCTGCTCTACCTCAAAATCAAAAGTAACAACAATAAATAAAAGTAATCTAATAGAATTTACCTTGGCAACAACAGAAAAAATATCACCAAAATCAATTCCTAGCACCTGGGAATAACCTTTTGCTATCAACCGAGCTTTGTATTCTCCACCTTTCCTTTTGAATTTGTCTTCTTCTTGAACACCTATTTGCTGCCAATGGGTTTCCTTCCAGGCGGCAACTTCACCAGATCCCAAGCCTCATTTTTGTGCAAAGATGCCATTTCATCAACTGTGGCCTCTTTTCGGAGTTTTCGATCCTCTAAATCTACTGCTTCCTTTACAGTTTTGGGATCATCATCAGTAATAGATAAAGCAAAATTTGAACAGAAAGTAGATGGACTATACCTTTCTGGTTGCCTTCTTTCTCGAACTAATCTTCTCTTCCTCCTCTACTATAGAGTCTGATTCTTCCTCCTTTAGCTCAAACTCTATCTTCTCAGGTTCCTTTGGTTGGACTTCATGTTTAATAACATCTTTCACCTCTCTGAACACCACATCTCAGATGTACACAACCTTCCTTGTTACTAATTTCCAAAGCTTATAACCCTTTAAACCATTCTGATACCAATAAAGATGCACTTTTCAGATTTACTATCCAACTTGGTTCTTTTCTCCTTTGGAGCATGTACATATGCATCACATCCAAATACCCTCAGCTATGAAAGAGAAGGTTTCTTACTAGTCCATATCTCTTGTGGAGTCTTATCTTCCAATGTTGATGAAGGTGATTTGTTGACTAGGTAACATGCAGTCTCCACCACCTCTGCCCAAAATTCTTGTCCTAACCTAGCACCACTGAGCATGCTTCTTGCCCTTTCCATCAAAGTCTTATTCATTCTTTCTACAACTCCATTTTGTTGAGGTGTATATGGAGTAGTCTTATGCCATGCTATACCACACTTCTTACAAAATTCTTCAAATTCCTTACTGCAAAACTCTCCACCATTATTTGTCCTCAGCACCTTTATCTTCTTCTCTGTCTGGTTTTCCACAAGAGCCTTAAATTCTTTAAACCTGTCAAAGAATTTAGATTTCTTCTTAAGGAAATATATCCATGTATTCCTTGAGAAGTCATATATAAATGATACATAGTACACAAAATTACCCAGTGATGGAACCTTCACAGGTCTAAACACATCACTGTACACAAGCTCTAATCTATGTTTTGCCCTCTTATCACCAGAGGGGAAACTCACCCGATTCTGCTTCCCATATACACAATTTTCACAGAAATCAAAATCCAAAGATTTATTACTCATACATTCTACCATTTCTTTACCATGAAGTATTCGAAGGCCCTTCTCTCCAATATGTCCAAGCCTTTGATGCCACAGCATGGTCTTCTCTCCAGAGACCACTAGATTTTCTGCTCCACTTTCAGGAACCACAGAAATGTTGCACCCATCAATAACAGGGCTACCTTGCAGCTTGTACAAAGTTCCAATCCGAACTCCCCGCATCAATACCAGTGTTCCCCGAACCATTTTGCAGGTATCCTTCTCGAACACTATTTTTACACCTGCATCATCCAGCTTGCTTACGGAAATCAGATTTTTGGCCAATGCAGGAATATATAGAATACCTAGAAGTGTTCTAACCCTTCCACCTTGCAACTTCAACTTTACTTTTCTGTAACCAACAATTCTATCCTTCATATCATCCCCCAAGAAGACATCACCACCATCATATTTCTCATACTCGTAGAACCACTCTCTATGGGGAGTGAAGTGAA
>APFE030573507.1:0-26194 GCA_000404065.3 Pinus taeda | reverse complement strand
CATGTTATAAAAATAGTCACGTCCAAGGAGTAAATTGTAGTATAAAGGTCTTGAAACTACCATCACATTCGGATGAACGGTTTTCCCTCCCAAAGTAATAGGTAAGTTAGGAAGGATCCCTAGCAGTCGACTAGTTCCTTTGTTAAAGCCTAACATATTCTATGTAATAGGCATAAGCGGTGGTGAACCAAGTGCTTTCCAAGTAGTTGAGGAAAGGATAGTCACTGATGCACCTTCATCTATAATAGTGCCAGACATGATCATTTTACAAACTTGTATTATGATCCGGAAAGGTACATAAGAAGGAAGGCGGGATCTTACTAGTCAATTCCAATCAAAGGAAGTGACTAGACTACTTGGAGGGGGTACCGAAGAAACGGGAGAATTAACCCCTTGAGTTATGAGAACTGGAGGGTTTTCCTCCTTTCTTGGTGGAACAGGCGGATTGCCCCCAAGTTCATTAGAATCTGAAGTAACAAAAAGTACTTGAATGGTATCATTTTCACTCTCTTCGAGAAAAGTACGATTAGCTGAAGGTGAAATTGGGTCAACTGTTACCTCGACCTGTTGACTTTGGTCGGGTATAGACTCATAAGATTCACTTTCAGACAGAGTGGTTTCGACTGATGGTAGATTTAATTCAGTCAGTTTTTCAACTAGTGAAGGACTTAGGGAGAGTTTCTTGTAACCAGATGGAAGTTGCTGCGGTGAAGCAGGACAGTTATCCAACACTTTTTTGGCTTCATCCAAAAAAGGACAAAGGTGAAGGGACTGATTACCTTCACATAACCTACATGGAATCCTAACCTTTCCCTTTCATTCATGAACTTTACTATCGCTAGTTGATGGTGTGTTACCAACATGATCTCCAGAGGTTGATGTCACCGGATGGTGTGAACGGGAAGACCATTCTTTCAAGACCTGAGGAAATTAAGGACAATCTCGATGAAAATGGTCTCCTGTACAAATTATGCATGGATATTTGGCTTTGGGAAGTTTAATGGGTAGATTTTCATCAGATGATGCATTCAAAGCAATGGTTGCTTGGTTGCCCCCTTGTTGAATTGGCTTCTTCTTCTTCTCCTTCCCTTTCCTCTTCTTCTCAGCCACCTGGTTACTAGTATCACTACTTTCACCAAGCGAAGAAGAAGAAGGGGAGGGAGAAACAAACGAGGAAGAAGGCGAAGGGTCAACTTCAGGGACAATTGGAGGTTGATTTTGTTTAGTTGAAGGTGTACCCCCATTTTGAACCAAAGAGGTTGAAAACAGCCATACTGGTAGGCCAATGGTAAGTCCAGGAAGGGATAATGTAGCCATATAAGGAGTACCAATATTTCCAAAAGAAGGAAAAGGACTAGGATTCCCTTCAAAAGGGATTCCTTGATTGGTGGACTTTGGATTTGTCTCCATATATCTCAACCTAAGATCAACTAAGGAACAGGGATGTTATTTCGAATTCAATTAATTTTAATGACGCTTGGACACAACTTTTCTTTTTCAGTTTTTAATAGTCGAAAAAAAGCTAAAGATGACTCTAGTCTCCTTCGATTTTTAATGAGCCTGAAAGGACAAGTGCTTAGATGGACCTTTTCTTTTAAAGAGTCGAAAAGGAACAAAAGTGACTACTCTAGAAAATCTAGACAGAGGGATTGCCAAATCAATGGCAAAACTGCAATATACACCTTGGTGATAAATTAAAGAGAAATTACCAAGGACTTACATATGGCAGTCAATCTTCCTAAATGTTGTGTTCAGTGCATTGCGATCAATAAGGTGACATAATCGATTTCCTATGGATAAAGGATTTAAGCCTATTGTGGTCTCCCAATATATACGCGACGGTACAGGGAGCACAAGTCCGTGCTAGCAGTTGTCGTATCATGTAGGAGGAATCAACCAACCTTCAATGAAAATGATAGCCACTAGTTTTAACGACGTCGGAACACATCTCTAGCCTAGACCTCTAGATATGTTGCGTTAAGTTCCAAAGCATTGTTAGGTTAATTGAAATTTATTTTAAAGTTGATCTTGTTTAGAGTTTGCCTTTCAATGGTTCACCGCATGATGATGATTTGAAATTCCTAAAATACAATCTACAATGATAAACAATATTTGTTTATTTTGAGCAATGAAAATCCTAGCTACTAGGGAAAGAAAATTACAGTGCTTAAAAGAGCAAAGAGCAAAGAGCACACACTAGTGCATTTCCCTAAATAATATTTTCGCACACAAACCAAAAATGCTAAATGAAAATTCATGCATTTTTTTTCGTTCTCCTTAATGTAAAAATAAATTCCAAAAAGGAAAACTAAATGTAGCAAAGATCTGAAATATTTTATTTAAAATGAAATTTTCAACAATTTCTTCTTAAAAAGAGAAAGGAAGACTCCACGACACTTTTCAATTTTGAATAAAAAATGCTTTCGACACTTCAAATATAAACAAATCAAACCAAATACATGAAGAAAAATTCAATCGATTATCAAGGGAAGGAAGAATTCATGAAACTTCACTTTTCGACACAAAATGACAATTACGACACTTTTTGTACCAAAGCGACAAATCGATTTAAACAACTTTTCAACAAGGGATTTTAAATGATGAAAAAATACACAAAAACATTCACTAATCCTAATGTAATTGAGGCTTATCTATGTGATGCAAGTAGGCTTCAGTAAGGAGGCACTGTTCATATGCAGTAAAACAACCAAACAAAACTGAAAACAAGGTCAAAAACCCCCAATTTCTAGAATGGAAAAAGAGTTCATTTAGTCATCGCACTTGGGCTTCACAGAAATAGAGATCCATCACACTTACTACACTCGGGAGGTGCGATGCATACTAAATTACAGTGGAAGATAGTGCGATGGTCCAAGGAGCGCAACTGAAATGAGTTTTGGCTTAGATGTGTAGTTGTTTTCAGTGAGTTAAGCTGAGCGTTGAGGAACAATAAAGAGAAAAGTATGAAGGAATGTCTTGAGAGGTTACTGATCTACCAAAAGGGCATCTAGATGTGCTTGTAAGTCAAATTTTTAATTCATAAACTAAACCAGAGATTGACTGAAGCGACATTCATCTACTCTGCAATTGCAGAGCAAGAGCAGTTCGAAGGCTACCTGACTGACTTTAGGTTCTGTCTATAGTTTATAAAACAAACAATAACAAAAAACAAACATCTGTTCTTCCCCAGTGGAGTCGCCAATTTGTTTATGGGAAAACTAGTATTCTTATAGAATGGTAGCCCTTTAGGTTTGACAGCTACCCTAGAAACAACAGTTTAAAGCAATCCAATGATTTCTTCTATGTGTAACAGATAAGAGAAAGATAGTGGAACCAACCTGGAACTTCTGCTTAATCCCTTGCTTGCTCTCTCTCCCCTTTGACAAATCATGCAACTCCTCCCCGTACTTAACACTCTTGGAGAGTACCTGCACAAGTACAACAACAAAGAACCGTCAAAGCATCATAATCTATTACAACATAAACATTACAGAATCAGATATATAATGAACAAATGATAGCATTCACAAATGATAACATTCACAATTGCACAATCATATGGAAGAAAATTGAAGAACTTTATTAATAGAAGGGAGAATTACAACCTAGTTGTTTGATCCAGCATCATCCTCCCAGCTTCAATCCCTCCACCTCATGAAATAGTAAGATCACACCAACAATACAATACTCTTTCCTCAATTACAAACTATTAGCACTTCCTTGCAATTCACAATATTATAGCCCCTAGATCTCTTAGATGAGGGATCCATTTATAGATGTGTGCAAGGGTGTGAGTCATCCATGGGTTTTGATTAGTGTCATTCCACTTGTTACAATTGGTTCAAAAACCTGTCTATAATGTTGAGGGCCAAAATTTTCTAGTTTGTATGATAACTCGTATAGATGTAAATGGTTTCCAACTGGTTAAGTATTGCAAAAGGAAACACCTCCATTTGTCATCCAAGAATATAAAGAGGATAAGTTCCTGAAAATGAGACATCTCATGATCAAGAAAAGACCCCTCCAAAGGAATATATTCCTAAACAATTAGATGAAAACCAAATAAAATCAACCCCTACAATTCCTATAGCTGAACAACCTTCTGTTTCCTTATAAAATCATCCCCTCCCCAAGAGACTTCAAATTGATAAAGGAATAAAAAGACAAATTATAACATGTTAGATGAATTGAAAAATATTTTGATCAAAATTCCATTGCTTCAGTCTATAGAGGAAATACCTATATTTTCAAAGATACTAAAGGAGGTATGTATCAGGAAACCAAGAAGAAAAAGGAAAGGTATTAAAAAGATTCAATTGGTAGGAAAAATTGTAGATATTATGATGGGGAAACCAATAATTGAAAAATATTCAAATCCAAGTAACCCTATTGTAAAAATCCACATCAATAATATTGAAATTCTAAACACTTTGATTGATTTAGGTGCAACAATTAATATCACAAGTAAGAATACTATGGATCAACTAAGGTTAATGAATATTCAATATACCCCAACTCTATTACAATTATAAAATAGATCTGTTGTCAAACCTAATGGTATATTAGAAGATGTTTCAATATCCTAAGATTCATGGGAGTATACTGTTGAATTTATGATATTAACTCCCAAAAATAACCTAGGAGGAAACACATTGATCCTTGGTATACAATGGTTAGTTATAGCTAATGCATTCACAAGTTGTCAATCTAGTGACATGTTCATTTCTGGCAATTCTACTATGAAATTCACATTATATCCACCTACGAGAATAATAACTAAAATATAGAATGAAGTTTGGATTGAAGATGATGATGATGAAGACCTTGAAAAGCATTCAACCAGTATTAACTATTTCACAAAATGTTGAAGAGGATCAATGATTAAATCGAATGAACAATCATGATTTTACTAAATACTATGAGAAAAAGGGGTAGACTCTGTGTGATGTTCAACATCAACTCATTTACTCACACCATACAAATTGTACTAGAGTACCTTGAGAGCCATTAACATCATCGGTGGTTTCTCTCGCATCTGTTAACGATTTACATCATCGTCCGGTAATCAAATGGTGTCTACCATGTTCTACCTCAACTCATTAATTCACATGGTTAGACTCGTACGTTGGTTGGTTGTGTGAAGGAAGTAGAATACCCCAAATCTAGTTTCATACATCTCAGCTGCGATTTCAAGAGTTATATAGAGATCACAATTTATGATGGCCATGATCACACAGATAGTCATCTAGTCATGGGTCCACCAGTTGTCATCTGTGGATGTGTATTTTTATGATCGTACATGTTACGCTATCTTATGTGATGAGTATAGGTATGTCTCCCTTAGAAACAAAGATGTCATGATGAAAATGTATTGTAAAATATGAAACTCACCGATTGTTCTTGATCCTGAATTGTCACAAGGTAAAGCACTTCAGTCATTAGTAGTCATTTCTGACTTTGCACTTTAGGGTGAAATTTCTTATAGGCCATTTTGTCACATCTGATCAATAGGCCTCCTAATGGGATTAATAAACATCCTATATTCCCCTTAGTCATCATCTTTCACAAATCCCTAAGCATGCCTCTTTCATTTCCTGAAGTTTATGCCTGAAATTGCATCATCTGAGCCAATTTTAGTACCAACGCTCCCTGGCCTCCTATTGGAAAATGTTCACCTACAGGTTTATCCACTGTGGCATGTGATGATCACCTACAAGTTGCTTCACTTTGCACCTGTGTTGGTTCTATAAATTCAGGAAAAAGAGAGAAATTCTGGAGTCTTCCTCTTCCAGAAGATTCTAGAATTTGTTACAACTATTTACCTTAGATAAAACATTTATATCCTATCCTATCATACTTTGGAGTTTCCATCTCCTTTGAACCCATCCTCCCATCAAAGGTGAATCTAAAACCTTAAATTGGTAATTGAATAAGAACTTGCATCTTACCCCACTCCTCTATATATTTACAACCTTCCTTATGGAATGGGTTGGATTTTGGAGAGTGATTCTACCCTTATGCTGATATGGTGAGAGGTTTCATTTCATGCATTTAGGGTAATTGGAGGTGCACATTGTGACAAGGAAAGGACATTTTAGCCTTAGAGGATATATTCTACAAGATCAACATCTATTTATGGTTGTAAACTCCTCCCATTTATATTAATGCAAATAATTATCTGTTTTCCTATATGTGATGTTATTATTTCATGTATTTCAATGCCATGTTGATCTATTGAATAGAGTATTTAGATGATACTGCATAGATCTCGTAGTTTCTTGGCTTGTGTTATCTGGCTGTGTAGGTTCTAATTTTGACAATCAGAGCTAGAATTGGAGCATTCAAGCTAAAGAAGAAGCAAAGCCCGCGACCGATTCGAGGTAGGCTTCATACCATCATCTATTTAATTTAATGAAATTATTGGGATCCTTGTCTCTCTATTTTTCTAGGTTAGCCACCAAACCTAGGGGAGATACGTTTGTCCACAATCGTAAATCCCGTATAACAGTCCATCTAGTTAGCAACCCCCTCTTCCCCCTTTTGTTAAGTTGAATTTGATGGAGTCGTTAAGGGTAATCTAGGCCCCATAGGGCATGGAGGCGTCATCAGAGACCAAAAAGAGATGTTGATATTCATATATACAGGGACAACAAGGATGGACACTAATAATATAGTAGAGTTAATAGGTATGAGAATGGGAATGGAGTATGCCTATACTCAAGGTTAAAATAATATTTTTGTGGAAGGGGACTCCCAACTCATCATTAACATGGTTTGCAAAGTACAAGCAGGTTCCCATAGACACAAGGTATCTAAAATCTAGATATTGGAATCGTTGCTAGAACAGGTAATGCTTCTTATATCAAACACCTCAGCTTTGGTTCTAATGTGTGTAAGACAAATAGGGAACAAAATGGTGGGTATGTTGGCTAATTATGGATTCTTCGAGTCATCTTATTCAATGGTGTTGGTGTTGAATTTCCTACCTGCCTCCCCTATGAAGATGACCTACTAAAAATTGGTTCAAGAAGATTTCGCAACCTTGGATGGGGTGACGAATGAAGTAAAGGGAGGGGGGTGGTGGGTTACCACCACCCCACTAGGCTAATAGACTAGGGGAGGTGGATCCATTCCCTTGACAAGTGTAATATAGTCACAAAGGGAAATTACTCCTCCTCGTTCTAATAGATGAACTTTCGATGGGATTATTCTTATTGCAACACAATATGTGTGAAGGAGAAGTTGGTAATTATTCTTAACATGTATGTATTAATTCAAATGTATGGTCTAAATCTTGATCACAAAAGTGCACTAGAACAAATTCCAGGTTGGCATGAGAATCACAACTAGAAGGAGATGAGGTGTCGACAATTCATTATTTAGGTGAAGGCTTTCACCACCATGTTGTTGGCGCAACGAGGGGAGGATCATTGTGGTTATTATTTCTATATTGAATTTAGAGGAATTGTTAATTTAGGGGGGTGAAGCAGAATTGGAAATGGAAACTACTCTGGTTTAATAGGAAATTACCTAGCTATCAAGCGGTAGAGGTACAATTAATTTTGCTAAATATTGTTTCACTTTAACTCATTACATGGAGCATACCAACTTTATTTTCATGTAATTTCCCTCCTTTCCACTTCAGACCCCTTTCTAATACTAGCTATTGATTGCTTTGTTTAGAAGGTCTCTTATGTGTCTTCTCGTGCTTCAATTAGATCCTAGGGGTGGGTGGCCTCTGTATTATTACTAATCAGACCCAGACGACTATAAAATATAAAGTATGGAAGGGTACGAGGGATCCCCAAACCTAGGTGTGATTGACATATTATGTTAGGCTAGAGAAAGTTTCTTTGGATATTAGATGTGTAGTTTATTTGGACTATGTTTCCTCTTATTGTTGGAGCTCCTTGTTCTGCCTTAAGAATTTTATTATTTGGCAAAGCCTTTGGCTGAAGCCTCTATGGGTCTTTCTCTACTGGTGGTGCATACTCTCTTGATATTTTATGGGTTTTGGTTTGCTCATTGGCCACCACATAGTAACACAGGATAGGTGGTGGAAATATTGCATCTGGAAAGATGTTGGATTGGGTCCAACTCAACTTGAGAGGTGGTTGTATGAGTCTGTGGGTGGTTGGGGACAAGGAGTTGATGGGGGTTGAAATTTTATAGCGTTGTTGAGGAACCAAACCCTTGATAGAAAAGGTGACCTGTTGATTAAGTATCATAAATTTGGTAGGGTAAGGTGGTTTGGGGGGAATAATCCCTATCTATTTAGTATCATGTGTTGTTTGTTGTCTAGGATCCATGTGGTGCTACCGTAATGCCTATAATGAGAGATAGACTGAGAAGAGGGGTGGCCTATAATGAGGAGTGTGCTTGTAGAGTAAATACCCATACACATCAACATATACAAGGTTCTTGTAGCTAGATATAGAGAGAATATCCCAACTCACATGCAAGCGGAAGTTCCTAGGTCTACGATGAAGCATCATCCCACATAACTTCCCTCTAAGACTATGAAATGGTGGAATGGACTTTGAAATGGTGGATAGTCGACTTATATTGGTAGATGAAATTCCTGCTAGGAAACACTTTGCTTGATTGGCATGAGTCTTAGATGGATTTGCTCCATTCATTTGACCATATGCATGGAAACTTGAAGAACTATGATGACATATTGGAGAGGATTGAATGTAGAGTGGTGACAATCGAACAACATCCTAACATCCCATTTGTAGTAGAAATATCTCTGATGGATTAAATATACCTAATCATAGTAGCAAGTGTTAATTTAGATCCCATACTTGAGTATGTATATGGATTTGGTATATGATTCTACTCTTGTAGGTTTTCTGAATCGGGGTTAACTAGGACACTATTTAGCCTTAGGTTGTATGTTTGTAAGCTCTATTAGTCTTTAGTTTTCTCTCTTGTCTCTTTAGAGAGTTGATTTTGGGTTATGGTTTGGTCTCCCTTGTGAGAGACTAACTGAATTTTGGTACGTCATAATGTAATCTCTTATTTCTGAAGTTAATTGAATTCACTCCACAAAAAAAAATATAGTGTGTATAGGAATAATAATAACCATCATAACCCTCACAACAAGGGAAAGGGAATGAAAAATCGAATTGGGGTGGTAATTGTAACAAACTCAGGCTAAAAGTTCATGAAATAAAGGGTAATAAAGGAAAAAGAATAAGACCAAGGTCTTGGGACACGTATTCCAAGTTGAATGTTGGGAAAAGCATCCTAGTGGGTGTCACTTTTGGTTATATAGTGGCTAAGGAAATTGGCAAAGAGGTATTAATTGGAATTTCTTTATGAAAATAAAAGAAAATAGGAAAGCAAAGAGGGAGAGAGAAGAGCACCAATGGGAGAAACAAGAAATCAAGGGAAAGATAAGGAAAGGAAAGGAAAGGAAAGGACAAGGAAGGTTGGATCAAGCAGCTTTAGTAAGAGGATTTGCAGGTAACAATTTGCATGTGTGATTTCCTAGCTGAGGTGTGAATATATGGTACATGTATTTGTTTTCATTAGCATGGGTTTTTCCTAGTTTTGAAAGCAATTTCAACCTTGCCTTTCCATTTCCTAGATAGCCATGGTGTGATGGGATTCATTTATTTGGTTTAGTTTTGGATTGTCAGAAGGTTTTGGAACTGAGTGAGGTGGTCTCAGGAAAATTCCCAAGGGTTTGGGGTAGAGGTGGTTTAATATTCTAGAATCCCTCGATAGGTGGGTGGTGACAAGAAAATTCCTCAAGGTAATGGTGATTAAATTATGAGACATCCAAGCTTGTTTGGGTTTTGTGATCTCTTGACTAGTTTTGGCAAGATTTCGGTAGCCTACGGCCCACGGGTGGAGGTGGTTTAATCTTTGGGAAGCCCTAGTTGTTTATGCCTTCAAATCCCACATTCATGCTTAGAATATGGCACAGGGGTGATTGACTGAAAGAAATATTTGGTTCAGCGCAATTTATGGGCGGGTGGTACATGGAATTTCTTGAATTAGTTGTCTTTTCAATCAGTTAATAAGAGTTATTTTCTTATTGTATTCTATGTTTTTAACTCCCTCCTCCCACATCTACCCAAGAAACTGGCCAGTCAGGGTAAACATGTGACGAGAGAGGCTACTATAAGGGGTTAAAATTCATTGGTGACCTTAAGGTAATGGAACTGATGGAACATATCAAACAAACCCATTCACATCAACAACAACACCCTCATGTGGCATGTCAGCCACTCAGACATCCTGTCCATGAGTCCCACTAATGATTTAAGAATTTTAACCCCTAGCTGCTCTCATTCTATAGGCATGAAAGTGTCGAACAACCCAAATTCGATCTCATAGGCCTATGTGCCAGCGACCCCAAGATTTGAGCCACTTTTCTAGCCCAAAATCCTAGCCTCTACCCAGAACTTTCTACAACCTTTAGAATTAATCAAATACATGATAACAATGTTTATAAATCAAAAATCAACCTCAGGACTAGGCCTGAGCATCCCCAACCGGGACTGACATTCTGTCAAACACTTGGAATCAATGCAACCTACAGGTCTAGGATACAAGACATCACATAAATGATAGAAAGAACTTATGAAACATAACCAGAAGGATCACCTCCTTCTCCATTGAACTATTATATCATCAATTAGGTATCTCATCCATCCATTTAACAATTACAAGTAAATGCATGAAATAACCATGACATGAACCAATCATTTAACCATGCTTATAAATAGCATAAAACCATATAAATATCATAGATATGACAACCATTAAATCCACATATAAGCTAGTGAAAAAACAAGAGACCTTAGCTTTTATTAATCATAGGAAAAACTGACCAGGTTCGAGACTTCCACATACCACTAGACTGTAGACATGGCTGAACCAAATCTCTCTTTCAACCAGTCACCCTCATGCCATATTCTAAGTATGAATGTGGGATCTCATAGAACAACCAAGGGAATCCAAAGGTTAAACCACCCCCACCCTCACCAAACCGTGATCACACCAAAACTGGTGCTCCAATAACAACCGAACCAAACTTTGAATGCCATCTAAAATCCATCACTATCCTTGAGGAATTTTCTGTCTCCTTTACTCTCAGGCTTTACCAAAATTCAATCCCGGATCAATAGGCTCTAAACTAAGACCAGTTACTCAAGATTTACCGCAATCCAAACCCGGATCACTATGCCCTAAATCAAGACTTCTCCCTAAAGTTTTACTGTATATCCCACCAAATCTGGTTGAGGGATTCATAGACCTTAGGGAATGAAACTTGAGACAACCTCTACCCCAGATTTCAAAATCCATCTAGAAAACCAAAGCTCAAAAACCAAAATAAACATGCAAACACCATGGAATTCAGAAAAAGGGAAGGCTAGGCTAGAAACCACTGTCATAACCCGAAAAAACCATGCCACCGACATCAAGAGAACCATAAACCAACATGCAAAGCCATGCATGTCCAAACCAGCTAGGAAATACCACATGAAAAAGCCTGGTTACAAGCAAGTATTCCTGCTGAAGTTGCTTGATCCTTTCTTTTCCTTCCTTGATCCAGAGCTAGAGTGCTCCAAGAAATCACTAAGTGACCAAGAGTGAGAGAGAGTGAGAGAGAGAGAGAGAGAATAATGAGAGAGCTCCAAACTTGAACTAACAAAAGTTTACACTGACCAAGTTTGACCCAAGAGCCTACACTAACTAAGAGCTTGAAGTTGCTTGATCCTCATAAGCCATTTTATCAATGAGGCCTCCAATTTCTTCATTTTCCATTATTTTCCTTCATTTTCCTCCTCACATGCAACCTATGACCTTTCACTTTACTTTTCTCCAAATTTCTCTTGTTTTCATAAATAAATGTGCCAAAAATGTCTTTTTTTCTTTTAATGCCTTTGCCTTTTCCTTTCCAATTTTCTTAGCCATAAATACACATCTAGTGATGCCCAATAGCATATCTTTTCCAACATTCAGCTTGGAATACATGTCCTTTACCCGTGGTCTTATTTTTGTCTTTATTAACTTTTATTACTTGAAATTTTCACTAGGGTTGTTACAATGATCATATATACTTGATATTATGATGATTCAATGGTAATTATGTCATGGTTAATAACCTGTTTATATGTTGGTTATAAGCATGGATATGTAATGTGATCTAGCTATGGATTCGTTCAAGATTTGATAAGTATTGATGGTTAATGAAAGCATGGGATAACAAGTGTTATTGCAGATATTATGATAGGGCATTAGACCTTCTTATCGAAATTCCCACTGTAGATCAACAGATTATGCAATAGACTAAAGCAAAATACAAGATCTACTTCTACAATAAACTTTGCAGAAGCTTAATCAACTTGAGCATGATCAACGAGAACACATATAACTGAGAATGAAAAATCAATCACACATAACACAGAAGAAATAACTTGGGGAAAGCCTCAGCCTAAAACCCCAACTTTGTATTATCATAAAAGTGGAAAATAGTCATAGAATTACACAAAGCCTTAGCTTGGAAGCCAACCAGCTCTCAGTATAATCCCTCTACTGCTCATAGACAGTCAAAGGCCTCTCACAAACCTTCTCCTCTACCCTCCAAGCCTCCTATTTCCTTGCGCAGTTTTTCTTGGGGTCTAGTGCTTCCACACATGTGAATTCCCACCTCACACTGCTCACTTGGCCCAATAGTAACCGCGCAATCCTGAAGGAGATAAATCCTTCTGCATGGACGAATTTCCTTTATAGGAAAAATTCATCCAACTGATAGTACATTGTCCCTCCTCTGATCTCAATTGGACCTCTATCTGAATTGACATGCATGAGTTATTTATGAGAGAATATTCAGTTATTTGAAGCGCAACATTTACATGCTTGCAAGCATTAATTGACTGAACTCACAATTAATTCAACAAACTATTTGAATTAATCTAACTGGAGTTGACTCAGTTAACTGAGCCAACTAATTACAACTCATCCTTATCTCTTTAACTAATGGATAAATTCCTCAATCAATATAGGAAATGTTGCATGTCCCCACATAGACTTCATGTCTGATTTTCCTTAACTAATTAACTCAAGATGAATTAATTAATTAATTTACAAACAACTGCTAAGATCAAATTCGAATTTTATTTCTCAATTTTAGTTCAGGGACTAACTAAAATTGGAATCTATCTTAAAATACTATTTATAGCAATGCTATTTTTAGCACTTCCAATTTTCATTCCTTGTTGCTATGTCCAACACTGGTACCCGAACTGCTATTTATAGCAGTGCTATTTTTAGCATTTCTTGTTGCTATTTTCAACACTTCTTGGTGATTCTCAGATAAGTTTTAGACTTCTATGATCAGATATGTATTCATGACCTGTAGTTTACATGTTCATAATATGTTTGTTGAAATGAATATCATGGTTAGGTCTGGTTAGGTCAAGTTCTTGCACAAGTTTTGAATGTTTAGCAACACCCTTATGTTATTTATCATTTTGAGAAGTCTCGGGCAATTCTAGGGGGGTCTAGAGGTTGGCCTAGAATTGTAGCTCAAATCTCGAGACCACAGGCATTGAACTGAGTAATTTAGGTCACAACTGCATGGAGCGCTTTTGGGCGCGGTCGGAGGCCTTCAACTGCATGTAGGCAATGTCAAAGGTGTGGTTGGGAGTCTAGGTCACTGAAACAAAGTTCCAACTCAAGAATTGACTGCTTGAGGTGTTCCTTCAGCTCCTTGGCGATATGTAGTCCCTGTAGGATGTGTGGTTGTGGATAATAAGTCTCAGTTGTAGGGCCCAGTTCCTTAACTGGAGCTACGAGGTTGGGTCATGTAATAGTGAAACTTTATTTCGCATTTACTTGGAGGGGTTGTAAAAGCAGGTAAATATGAGAGGAGGCATTACAGTCATGTTGCTTAAGGATATGAGTTTTATTTTCTAGAAGGCCCATGAATCAGAGGATTCGTTCAATAAGTTCTATGTGCTTCTTATTCATTCATGTGTAGACAATAGACATGCATCAAGTACCATTCAAAATAAATTTCTAGTTGGCTAATGCCAATGAACATATAGTGGGAGGACATGATGGAGGGGTGGTGATATATAAAATGAATCTACTTAGACTATTGGATTAGAAAGGAATCAAAGGTCATTGTTATGTCATGATATATTTTGACTGATTATTAGCATAACACAATGAGAAGCTAAAACAAAATGGGGTGGATGACACCAATAGATGTGAGTGCATTAGAGGATAACCACATTAACCATTTGACAATAGTGATGATATTCGGGTAAAAACATGAAGATGAGTTACACTTTTGGGCCAAATGTGGTGATGAAATTTCAAGTTTTTCCTCTTTTATCGGATTGCAGCCCTCAAAATTCATATAAGCATTGTGAATTTTGATTCGGAGGAAAAAGATAATATGTGAAGAATTGTGTTGTTGTCTTAATGATATTTTTTGAAAAAAATTAGTGTCGTATAATCTCTCAAATTTCCATTAAATGCAATATATGTACTTGCAAATTTTAGCAAAACTTAAGAGGTATGTGTGTGTTCACATAACATAGCTTAGCCTAAAATGTATAATTTAAAAAATATATATATATGAGCATGATCTACACGAGAGAAAATAACTAAGTTTTCCGTATTAATTTTTTTTTAAAGCAAAATTATATTTTTTTTATTATTTTTTGAAGTTGGCGAAGTAATAATTCAATTAAATTTTGGTGACACGTGTGTTCATGTAAGATTTTTTTCAACTCTTCAAATTAATTGAAAAATGAAGAATACCCTTATGTAAGATTTTTTTCAGCTCTTTAAATAAATTGAAAAACCAAAGAATACCATTTTGAAGAGGACTCAAGATAGTAGTATTTTTTGAAATTTTTTAGTTGTGTATGTTTTATGTTATTTTATTATTTTTTCATTCAGGCTCTTTGAAAGTGTTTAAAAATTTTTCAATCATTATGTTTAAAGGTAATTTGATAAACAATATCATAAGAATTCCAAAATTTCAAACTCATGTGCCATTGGATAGAGGGTTCCTTCCCGAATCCAACATGATCAACTCCGCTACTTAAGGACAATTTTTTGCTTGGAGTTCGCTAGGTTACAAAATGGTGTTGCATAGAAATATGTAGAAGAGGAGCTAAAACTCTATTTTTTAGGCCCTGAATAGCTAGATCGAGTGCCTATCATAATTATCTTAAAAAAAGGAAAAAATAAAAGAAAAACAAAACCTCTCCATACAAATGATAAAATTTATTTATTCCACAATTTTTTTTTTTATAGATATTCAAATATATTTACAACTGTAATTTTCCTTAATTATACATTCAAATTTTATTTTATTTTATTTTAACAAGAAAGATAAAACAATTATAATAATATAATTATAACTTTCTATAATACAAAAATTAACTTTTCTTTTTCAATTTTGAAATTCTTGAAAATGATAATTTCTTTATTCTTTTGATTTTAAATATAATATATTTTTATACTTAATCATTTTAGAAAAAAATTTACTTAGAAATTTTCAATAAAAATAAATCAAATTATAATAAATATATAAAAAAGAACAACAAACTAAACTAAACTAAATTTTATAATATTATTATTTTATAAATAATTTCATACGCACATTTAAATTCAGTTAAATTAGTCAAATAATGTTTTAAAATTTATGATTTCTTTATGTTTTTATTATTTTAAAATATATATTGCAAACCTACGTGAGGAGTAAAAAATTCTATATATACTTCGCACTTTTAAATTTAGATTACTCAAATTCAAATTAATCAAATAATGTTTTAAAATTTATGATTTCCTTATGTTTTTATTATTTTAAAAATTTATATTGCAAACCTATGTGAGGAGTAAGAAATTCTATATATACTTCACACTAGTGCAAACTAAGCCTTAAAACTCGATCAAGCTCCTAACCTGGGGTTACAAAATAGCTCGATAGAGAGTTAATTTAATGCTCGATCGAGCCATTTGTTAGAGCCAGAGGAGCTTGACTAAGCGAAAATTGCTCGAACGAGCATCATTGTTTCACCAAAAGACGCCCTTTCGCCAAAAAGTGTAACCCAGCTCCATGCTTTCACCCATTCATCCAATATAGCCTAGATAAATTCTATATCTTCCATACTTGCAAACATAGATGACCATTAGCCTCTCCCTTTTAGAATAACTCATGAAAAGCTAATAAAAAAATAGTTTATCTATACTTAAATATATAACTAGCAATTCCCCTAAAGATGCAAAGATACACCGAAGGAATAGAAGATTTGGGAAGATCATCTTGGTAAGAATAGAACCCATTTATGCATGCTCATAACAAACTTTTAGAATTAGAAATCAGCTACATAATTTAAAAAGTCTCTTAATAACACAAATACTCATAAATTTTTATTTATATGATATGGTCTATTAAATTCCATGCAATTCCCCATTTGAACAAAGCAACTTGCGTTTAAAATTACAACCAACATACAACATTTTACCTTTTTACTTATTTGAAAATTTTATGAAGTCACATTTATGAATTAATTTGTGCACTATCTAATATAGATAATATATAAAAGTGAATTGATATATATAATATATGGAGAAAAAAATAAAAAATATTATATTAATGTAAAAATAATTTAAAAAATTAAATTTATATAAATAAATTAATTAATTTCAAACTTTACATATATATAATTATCAAATTTATTAACAATTCCATAAAAATATAATATATATTTTTTATACAATTAAACTTCATTCAAGAGAGATCTATATCAGGTGATTTTTCCTGAACTGGGATTATAACTAACATGTAAGAGAAACTCAAGTTTCTTGAGCTATAAACTCCCACTCAATCAATTAGATCAAAGTCTTAATAGAATAACAAAACATGAAATATTACAAAGCACACGCTATATAACAGCCATGCTCTTGACTACCAACTTGTAGATAAATACATATATTTATGCAATTACACTATTATTTCTTTATGATTTAGCACATCTCAATTTAATAAGATAATGTAGTTAATAATAAAAGTTTATCTAAAAGCATAAACCATTGATGACATATTTCCTTAAACCACATTCTCATTTAGTGATGTTATGTTACAGAGTTTGCACGTGAAGAATACAAATCCCTCAATTCTAATAATACCTACTTGGTTTCACCAACCTTAATCACATGCCAATATCAATCGCCTAAATCTTTCAAGGAGATTTCTCAAAAAAACCTTGCAATGCATCCTTTAGATTTCGTGGGAAATGCATGAGTTAGGACGAGTAACTCATTAGATTCTTGATTGTTCTTAATGGAAATAATAAGCACTAGAAACAGATTTTGAATTGTAAAACAAATACAGAGTTTTTGAATATCACACTACGAGGAACGCAGACCCCACCAAAACAAAATTGCATGGGATCTTTATATTATTTTCAAGAGTTTTGTTGAATTCTCGATGCCGATAGTAACGGTTTCATGGGGTCAAGGTTCGCTGCCTGGTTTTTCTGTTTTTCCAGCAGCCACCGTTGATGGGGACGCTTCTCAGGATTCTCCTTGGTCCAATAGAAACGATAGGCCTTGCAGAAATGGCAGTGCTAGAAGAGATCCTACTTCTCAAATTCATTGACGGATTATGGCCAGCATGTAGCATGCCTCCTTACTGTTTGGTCAAATCAACTGGGAAAACAACGACAGGAAAACAAAAACGTGGAAAACAACGACAGTTGTTTACTTGAACGAACAGTGGAAAACAAAAACGTAGAAGAATGTCGATAGTGAGATATTTCAAAATGGAACACTTTCAGTGTAAACATATAAGATGATTGTCTCTAAGGATTGTAATAATGATCATCTCATATGAAAAAAGATGTAAATTTAGAAAAAACTAAATATAATCATATATCATTCTCAATTGAATCACAATATTTAAACACTTCTAACATTCATTCACATTAAATTCTAAAGAATGGCCCAAATAAATTTCTTAAACATACATATCTCTAAGACAACATAAAAGGTTGCCTCTCCCATACTTCAACGAAAAAATCTCTCTATTTTTAACCATCCATAATTATTCGTTTGTTCAATCCGCACATCAGATTTTAATCAAAGCTCAAGAATTTACCTCTGGTATAGGCAAACATACAATATATATCTAATTTGAAAACACTACATAAGAAATAGATTTGATATTATTACTACTATTCCCATAATTTCACGAAAATAATCTCTATAATTTCACATCTCACATTCCATTGTGGTGTTCAATGACTACCATCTCTCTCTTAAGATCTTCATCAATGAACCTATAAAATTTTAACCTTCAAGATTGAAGGTAATAATAACGTATGGTAGGTCAAGTCTTTCATAAATTTGCATTTGCATGGTGTGAGTAACCCATCCCCTGACTCTGGCATAATAACAATCATATCACCAGTTATATACAAAGATAACATTGCTAGAATGGAAACATACATAGAAGGAATAGTACAAGCCTCAAACATGGTTTGGTTCATCATGCGACTATTCAATACATAAAATGAAAAGTAAGTGTCTCAAACATATTCTAATTTGATATTCCTATTATTTCCCTAGGATTAAGAGGAGATTTAATAAGATGTTCATGATGCTCTTTTGAAGAGACCCTAGTGTAGAATGCATGATGCCAAACCTCCTCTATTGCATCCCAATTTCTAATAATACTAGGCTTGAATATATTTCTATTATTTATTCATGGAACCAATGAACATGTTTACAATGTTTTGATTAGTCTAATTCTTCATTTACATATTTGGATCATAAAATGTGTCACTTAGGTGGTTTAACTAAGAATTACAAGTTTATAAAACAAGCCAAACTACTTATTCGAGTTGTTTCTCTTACTTTTACCCATACCCATATCAACAAGGGAAATTGTTTCCTTAGGGGCTTTCTCATAATTATGACTTTCGACCATGTTAATCATTTTTTGGAAAAATAGGGGTGTCATTTCATTTTGGGAGAGTTGGTTTAGCCTTGTATTACTATACAATAATTCTCAAGCTCAACCACCATGTGAGATAAGAGGGACACAAAGTTGGCCTTTCTAAACCCATACAACTTTGTGGGTACTACCACTTTTCATTGTGATAAGATCATTTTTGCCTTCATCTTGTGAGCCTTAGCATCAACATCCTTATAGGAAATGAATATCCAATACTTTTGAGGTTAACACAAACATATCTCTGACACAATGTTTTGTTTTGGCAGGAAAACCCCTTCGCAAGTATTGGATATTTTTTAATCTTCATCCACCATTGTTGTTAACATGTTGTTGATTTTGTTGCGCAAGACTACCAATAAAGTGATTACATTTTCTATACTACTCCAAATATTATATCTCTTAATATTCAATCTTACCCATGCCCTCATATAGTGATTTTTTTTACACTTTCTTATATGACATGTTAATGTTGTACTCAGAAAGGTGACAAGTATATTTTAGAGAAGCCCTTTTATAGTTCAAGCAAAATATGAAATATACCACTCAATGAATGCCACTCACTCAAAAAGGGGAATGGGATTGGGGGATTGAGGTCGTCATTGGTTATATATTCCATAAGGAATGAACTATTGGACACCATACAATCATGTTATGCTTAGGGCTTCCTACATTGAATTTACACATTTCCATTCTTTTGCCCCCTTTTGTAACACCCTCCTCCCACATCTACCCAAGCAACCGACCAAACAGGGTGAACATATAATGAAAAGTTAATATGATATGATTCGACCTCCAAAATCACGTTAAGGAAGTGGAACCGACGGAAACACGCCATACAAACCTTCAACATCAACAATAGGACCCCTAGGAACCATCCCAACCTTTCTTTTAACCAACCCCTAAGTCCCAGTGAGGTTTTAGACCACTTGACCTCTAGACGCTCCCATTCTATGGGCATGCTAGCATTTAGAGATCTCTGGATGCTTCCACGAACCTAGATGTCTGCGTCTAGGGACTATTTCCGGCAGACCTGTGCCAGAGTTCGGGGAATTTAAGGCACTTTTCAAGCCTAGAATTCCAACCACTGCCTAGAACTTGTTGTAACTTATGAAATCCATTAAACACATGATGAAAAGACTAATAAACCAAAAAATAACTCCAGGATTAGGCCTGACCATCCCCAATGGGGAATGGTATTCTATCAAACACTTGGCATCAATGCAATCTACAGGTGTAAACAATAGATCTAAGCATAGGGGTTTCATACTTATCTAAGATTAGCTATGAAGCATTGTTTCCTTATCACATTAGCTGCATTTTCATCCATTAGGCCATAGATACATTGCTCATTCATATACAAGTAAAACCATAATGGGAGCCATACATAGCCATTGTTATAATACACATCCATAACCAACATAATAACAACAAAAATACCAAGGAAACAATAGCCATATAATCCAAATATAAACCGATATAATACTCATGAGATAACAAGGAGAAATAAACTCATATTAATGATGCAAAATCCAACCCGGTATGGGACTACCATGTTCCACCTGACCATAGAATGGCTCATCCAAATATCTCTTCAGCCATTCACCCTCGTTCGATATTCCAATCATGAATGTGGGATCTCATAGAACACATCAATCCAAAACTATCCAGGTCTTCCAGAGGCCATCCACCTCAACCCATCAAACGATGATTCCACCTCATGATTGGACATCACAAAACCATCATCATATTGAGCTCTATCCAAGCCTTCCAGTGCTTTTATAAAGTTTTTCCAACCAATGCTTCCAGGACTAGTAATTCAAACCACAACTTTTACTAGGATTCAAAAGCGTTTTTTCGACTAGGGCTTCCAAGACTAGTAAAACCCACCAAGGGCTTCCAGAGCATTTGTCCAACCAAGGCTTCCACAACTAGTAACTCAACCCAAGATGTTACATGGTTTCTAGAGCGTTTGTCTAACCAGGGCTTCCAAGACTAATAATTCAACCCAAGCTAAGGAAACATGAGAACCAACGAAAACGAAACAATGAAATAAAACCACAATCTCCATGACTATCTAGGAAATGACAAGGCTAGGCAATCCATTGTCAATCTTGACCATCCTTCATGCCAATAACAAATCACAACCAAAAAACCACATGCATATGCCACACATGCTAAAACTAGTGAGGAAAACATACATGCAATTTGGTACCTGCAAGAAAAACCCATTGTAGCTACTGGTCCCGATGCCCTCTTGCACTTTCCTGCTCTGCCTTTGCCTTCTTGCTCCAAAACTCCAAGTATGCCACACTCTCCAAGAGTGCTCGAAGAAAAATCCAAGTGTCCAAGAGTATGAGAGAAAGAGAGAATAAAAAGAGAACTCCAGAACTGAACTAACATAAGCTTACACTGACCAAGCCTAACCATTGATCCTCAGAAGCCTTTTTATTAATGAGGCCTCTATTTTCTTCATTTTCCATTATTTTCCTTCATTTTCCTCCTCACGTGCAACCTGTGACCTTTCACCTCCCTTTTCTCCTAAATTTCCTTTATTTTCATAAATAATTGTGCTAAAAAAGCCATTTTTCCTTTCCAAAGCCTTAGCCATTTCCTTTGCCAATTTCCTTAGCCATTAACAACAAAATCAACACACACACTAGGATTTCATTCCCAACATTCAACTTGGAATAAGTGTCCCATCAACAATGGTTATTATTTTTTCCTTTATTAACTTTTATTACATGGAACTTTCACCAAGGTTGTTACAGAACCCTCCACCTTGGGGGAACACCCTCCTCGGTGTTCAATGACACCTATAACCAACAATACCATTGAAACAAAACATACTTCCCATGGAGCTTTATAACATAGCTCGTTGCAATATTTACAATGGCCATCTGCTAAAACATGACAAACATACCACTTACTGGAGCTTTATAACACATCTCATTACGGTATTTACAATCCACATATACTTATACACATTTTCTTCAACCAACAAAAAAACATATTGTTTGTGGAACTTTATAAATATAGCTCGATACAGTAATTACAATAATACACGCATATACACATATGCACATTTTCTCAACCAACAAATTAAATAATATGATGCCTGCATCTCCAACAAGGGAATCCAAAAGCTCACACCTCCACCCTCAAGGTAATACCAAGATTCACCTCCTTCCCAGGAAGTCCAGAATCCACTGTCAAATTCAAAACTGCATCCAATGTCTAGCGCTACAATCCTGCACCACTTGTCCTCTCAGAGAATAGTTACCGACTCATTGTTCTAGGGCAAACTCCTAATGTGCATATGATTCCATTTGGCAATGCTAATGACCAAAATCAATATATCCCCGACCTTCCCTTCTTTGCTACACAGTCCCTTGGAAAATCTGGTCACCCCCTTCCGTGCAGTCACACACCTTACAAGTTTTGTTGGCATCCGCATTCCGGGTAGTCCATCCCTCGGCAAGGCTTCCTCACATTGGAAGACACAAAAACCAAGGCATATCCTTGCCTCAAACCATCACAGTGGTCATAGCATGCTCATGGAAATCAATGGACACTATTGGGTACCATTGTCCCACAATGGCCCTGCTCCTAAATGCTTTACCAACATACTGATGCATGTTCCAATTTCTTTCATTGTTATTAATTCTTGTAGTCGATTTTAGCCATCCAACAGTGCATTTACATGCTCCCTATACTGAGTACATAACTTCCATTAGATTTAAAATAAATTGAAATAACTTCAAATCATACCTCATTAGTGGCCCGTCAACAAGGTACACTTGCAATTTTTTTGCTTCCTGTCACAACAAGTCAAACTAGAATCTTTGACCAAATCATCATGTATAAACATATCACATCAATTTAGCTCAAAACACAACCATCATAGATCAAAATCATACATCGCATGTAACCGTGATAAACCAGAATCATAGATCACATGTAATCATCATAGGATAGAATCATAAATCTCATGCATAATAAAATTGAAATAAAATATTGATATTTATCCTTTAATCAATCCTTAGCTTCTACATTTGTCCTTATTTCGTATGCACTTTGGATTGGTTTCCACACCTGAAAAACACCCAGTGATTTCTCCTCAACCATGTGCACATATGCATAGTGTGCATCACACACGTACAACCACACACAACATACAACACCTTGCAATGCATGCACCTACACCTAACATACAACACATACACCTACATCCAGTGTACAACACAACACAATACATGCGCCTACACCCAGTTTACACCACCACATAATACATGTACTACATAGAGTACAACACAATGAGTACACATGTCACGATACCACAACTACACCATGCACATACGTAGTAACGCATGTATACAACACAACATGTACGACATGCACATAATACCACATTTAGATCGGTACCTCATGTACAACATGTACACAACACCTCCTGCACAATATGTACACAACATCACATGTAAATGGAACCACCTGCACAATGTGTACACACTGCCACATGTACATCATACCACCTGTACAACTTGTACACAATACCACTTGTACACAACATCACATGCACGACATGTACACAACATCACATGCACATAGCACCACATGTACAACATGTACACGACACCACATGCTCACATCACCACTTGTACAATCATGCACACAATGCCACTTGTGCAATCATGCACACAATGCCACTTGTACAATCATGCACACCACACCATATGTACAACATGCACACAAAACCATATGTACATAGCACTGCATAAACAACATGTACATAACACCCTATGTACACAACATTGCTTATCCAACATGTACATAGCACCATCTATGTGCAGCACTACATATGCAATATTCACACAAAACTATCTGTACCACCCTGTACATAACATTGCCTAAACAATATGTACACATGTTATATATGCACAACATCACATGTGAACAACATCACAAATGCAACATGTACAACATATACAACATATGCACAACAATAGTACCACACATCCAAAACCACACTGTCTCTATGAAGCAACCTTTCTTCCAATGTCTCTTTGTCATCCATGCTTATCCTAACATGCCTGCAAAGCACATTGTTTTCATTCCTCTGATGTATCCTTCAGCATTACATGTCATAGCATAAACATAGGCATAATACAAGCATAAAATATCAATTCATATCCATGTGATACTTACTTTGTATATTTGTCATGCCTACTCTTCCCACTTGATTCTCGTAACACCAAGAACCTCATCATCTCATTCACATGTATAAGCAATCATTCTTCCACAAGAATGATCCCTGACAACCCCATTGGGTAGTGACATAGATAGATGGATACATATACATAAACATTAACATAAAGCAATAATGATCCATGATGACCTTGTTAGACATGACATACTACATACATACATGTATACATATATAAACATCAGCATAACCATGATCACAACATAATTACCAGATAACATAAGGTCAAGGTTAAGAGAACTGCCTTTATCCATGCACATCATGCACAACCTTGAGAACAACCATTCCCAACATAGCTAAGGAATCTTACATATCAAGTCCTTTTACTTTACCCTTACTGGTTACCTTTCTCATGTTTGTAATGCCACCATCCATTTACCACAATGGACCTAACCAATCCAACCAATTGTGATATTCTTACCTTCAATTTCTCTTACGCATTCACCATGCTTTGTCTAGCTCTCACATTACTTGTCGGGCTTCATTTAGCTTCTCCCGAGGTCCATTAAATTTCCCCTTTTCCCAAAAAATTCCCAAGAATCTCAAAACAATAAAGGAAAGACCGAGAAGAAAACAAGAAGATAATCACAAAAAACCAACAACAATACGACACCACAAACAAAGTGGCATGGCTATGCCTAAGACTCAAACAAAACCACAATCAAGCACAACAAATTACCAAAAGACCAAAAGCAAAAGACTGAAAATAGATGTCATGACTCAATCCCCATGGTTCCCAGTGCTTCCAAGGGAAATTTCAACCTGATCCTTCTTCAATATTTCATGGAATCCTCTTTTCCATGCAATCCCTTGTATCATACTAACATCAACACATAAATGTCAGTGTATAAATAAATATAACAATATACCAGTTAGATTACCTTGTCATGCCAAGAACCTTTCCTTGTAGCTGAACACATTTGTACCATGTCTCAAGGGACTTTGATTCCCTTGATAGATCCACCTGTAACTAGAGACTAGTTAATATACCTGTCAAATACATGTTCATGAATATAGCACATTACCCACATAATTTCAGACGAAATCAAGGTTAAGAAGACTTCTGGTATGCAAAGCACTCATTTGTTTAGAATTAGGATTTCCAAACATAGCCAAAGGAATTCTTGCCCAATTCATTTCTTTTACTTTTTTACTTTATTGCAATTGGGTCTTAGTATGCACTATCACATCACCCAACTATTATTTATATAAACACATCAACTATTACCTTGTCAAGCTAATACCAAACATGTTTCCATGCAACTTCTCACACATGTCAATCACATGTTCCAAATATAAAGACAATCATATCTATCAATTTGAAAACCTTTACCAAATCTAACAACCATGCCATAATTCATAGTCAACTCATAGTCATTAGAAATAATGCTACAACTGTCATCTATTATACTCAAGTTCATTTCAATTGTCTCAACACATATGTGTTAGTATAACCATCTTAAAACAAGATAATTTCAACAAGAAATCCTATAGACACATACTCATATCATTCAAGTAATCAAACATTCAGGAAATAGATAGACGACATAATAGACACCAAACACTATAACACCAAATAAACAACATAATCAAACATTCATGCACAAAATAGATGACTTAAGCAAGCTCATACCTTATTGTATCTCAAGGGAGGCTATCTTTTTTGCACAAACAATCCATATTAGCATGAATCAACTAAAACATAAATAATGTCATGATATCCATAATAGTGACTGGCTAACATGTTCACATAATAAAATCATAAACAATTATCATTCATACATAATAATCACATCTGTATAGTCAGTCTAGATTAGTATGACATAATATCACATCATGTTAACTCATACCTGAATGTCATAACCCTAACCATTTTCATAGGCCAATCCAACTTAGTATGATACATATAACAACAAGATCTTAAGGTAATA
>APFE030573459.1:0-26547 GCA_000404065.3 Pinus taeda | reverse complement strand
AAGCAACCCTGCCGAGGCTATGGACGCCTGCTGGCAGCAGAGGCTCTGCTTATGGTATTGAAGTATATCTTTTCGTCGATTATTATTATAATACCTTTTTTTTCTTATTATCAGAGAAGTTATTTCCTTCACTTTTTCCCTGTTTGAATTTTTATGCATAAGAAATTGTTTTATGATCAATCACATCATTTTCAGCTAGAATACCATCAGCAAAGCATCTTTTTAGCATATTGTTGTCCTTTTTCGTTTTTCATAAACTATCATCAATCCAAAGCATCCTATCTCTTATTCATAACTATCTTTACACACTTTGCTCTCAATATAACCATAACTTTCATCGTCCTATCACTGATAAGTGTACTCTGCCTCCCTTACTGACATATTGTTCATTCCATTGCCTTGCCGTCAGCACCACCCCTTTTATCTGCTTTATGGTTATGGAAACCATTTTCCAATTGGAGGGGGGAATGTATGCATTATGGGATTGCATGCGATATGATTACTGCACTTTGCCATACCTTGTGATTAGACAACATATTAGTATTGCATGTATACATAAGTTTTTCTAATTGCAATTTTGCATGCATCTTATCTGTTGCTATTCAAAGCTAACACTATGGATTCAAGAACATTGTATGCAAAATAGTGTTTTGTTTACAGGAGCACAACAAGTATGGGCAGAATTCTATTCGTAGCATGACCACACTATTTCAGTTCATAGTAGAGGCTCGTGAACGTGAACAATTTTTCATACATGATGTGCTTCTCTGGATTCTACCTTTTGCATCGCTTTTAGCACCAACTTTGCCTACATTGGCTTCAACAACTGTCAGTCCATATATGTCATTTTTGGAGGTAAAACTTGAGGTAAAATTGCATAGTTTTCTAATTTATTATAAATTGAGGAGAATTTAATGAAAATCCATTTTGAGCATTATTTGTCATCCTTCATTCCACTTCTTTACCACTTTCCCTTTTTCAGTAGCATGTCATTTTCTAGTGTGGGGGAGTGTTTCTTTCATTCATTTCTTTCTTATACCCATGTCATTCATATTCTTTATCATCCATTGCTATTCACTCTCAACACCTCCCTTATTTCATGTTGTTTTACACCAATCATAGAATTCAACAGCTGGTAGCAACCACCTCTCTTTGTTTTCTAGCATCGCATGGGGACATGCTAATTTTTCAGAGAGGGGGAGGAATTGCTATGCATTATGGATGTTTTCTACTTTTTTCCTTATTTAAGGCATACAATTTCATTTTTACACAGTGCAGAAATTGATTTCCCATATTTTTAAAACTATGAACTCAATTCTTGTAATTTTTGGAAAACACATTAATACAAAACCACACAATTTGAAGAAATATTGGTTTATAAAATTTCGGAAATCATGCGCTCTCACCTGTAGCCATTTTGTTTATATCTCATGATCCGTGCATCAAAACGATTTGATTTTTGGATCATAGAGGCATTCATGTATTGTAAATTTACTTGCAACATTTCAACAAAATCTGGTTTGTAGTTTTGAGAAAATGCTTAATGAAGTTTGCTGTTATCTATATCATATTTTGCTGCAACTTCATATATATAGTTGAATGTCAATGTAAAAATTGTTATGCCTTCATCAAGATTGCTAAGATTGAATATTTATTAATTAAGGAAGCATTCAGTTATTCTCAAATTTTTATTGCTTGGTTAACACATGGTTTTTGTCTTTGGGTTGCATGAGGACATGCAATATATTCAGTTTTTGTTGCATGAGGACATGCAACATATTGAGTGTGGGGGTGTGTGGGGTCGTTAATATACCATGATTATTGTCACTTGTGAACGTTTATTCTACCCATTTCCACCATTCTTCATCATGTCATTTATTATAATTTATCATTTAAATCCATTTTATAAATGATTTATGCTCTCATGGATGAATATTATTTATTCTCCTTTATTTCTAATAAATTGATTATTATGCATTATTTTACCATTGATAGATCTAATAAGTTGGTTGTAACCTTATTTACCATTTTTAGCCTCCAAAGTAACTTCCAGATTGAAGATTTGATTTTTAAATCAGCCAACTCAGAAATTCGCTGGTTTAAGGAGTGACAGTTTTGCGGTTAAGATTCTGAGCAAATGAAGACGAATTTGGAAAATCCGGAACATGGGTTTTGTCCAGAACGGGCCCAATTATCTTCTTAAAGAACTATTTGCCCAAATTCGACCTGTACAGGGAGAAACGCAGAGTTCTTTGAACACGATTTTCTCTGATTTGCAGTTGTGGCCGTCCTCCAAATCTCAGCTGCAAAGCCAAATTCGCCTTGTTCTTGTTGATCAAATGGTTAGAGGCAAACCAATTTTATAATAGGAATTATGTTGTACTTATCCTTATTGTAACTTCTCTCTGATCTCTCTCTATTTAAAAGAAAACAGAGATCAGAGAGGGGGATGATTTGAGTGAGACGTGATGACGGATTTGGGGAATGAGAAATGATGGACAACGATGGTGGATTATTCATGTTGTAATTCTTAAGCTTTTGTTGTTGTAATGATTCCATAATTGGCTGATTAATAAATGAATTGGGAGTTGCTGTTCATTCTTCTCATTCTGAAGTGATCCAGCAGCGTCCGCTGGCGGCTAAGGGCCCAGCCTCTGGTGGAGTAAGCTGCTGCTATTGTTTATCATATCTTTCCAATTGCAGTTGTATGATATCTTTTCATGTGTGGATTGTTTATATAGTTTAGTAATCTGATGTATTTGTTATATGTTGTTCCACGCTCTGTTACGACTAATCCATTAATGGTTTCATTCAGCAAGTTTATGTAAGTGACTCTATGTTGCGTAATGAATCTTTTCGGAGTTGATTACATGTTCACTATTTAAACCGATTGTTTCTGTTACAGAGCTTTCATATTAAATATTGCTATTGGATTCATTTTGAACTCTTATTCGTGGGAACCCAAAAGTAATATTATTTCATTTGGAAACGGAAGTCATATTCTTTGGAAATATTAGATTGCTATAATAAATATGTTGTGTATATATGGTAAATGTTGTTCCATAATTCATTTGTGAATATTGTCTCATACAGTAAAGTTCATTGAAATTACTTTTGAAGATTGTTATTTTATTGCCAAATGTGAGTAAGTTGGTTTTGACTCGCGAGATTTAGTTCTTTTGATCGCTGTTTCATTTACTGTTGTTCTGTTTCCTTTTACTTTCTGTTGTCCATTTACTTGCATGTATTGTTTTGGTGTGAGAGAAGGTCCAAGGCTATTGTGAACCTCAGCAAATGCTACCATGCTCCCAGATCCATGGTCCATACTCTATTCCATCAATTTCTAGAGGAAAGAGTTATTGCTACTATATCCTCGATTGATGATTGATTGAATGAATGATTTTAGTTTAGAACATCTTCGTTTCTTGCTGTTACAATTAGATTTTGTTTCAAGCATTCATTTACTTTTGGGTTTTAAGCACTATACTGCAAAACATTACTCTTAAGTAAATAGCCACCTCAGACAGAGTACACTCTTGAAATAAAAAGTCGTCCCTGGGTTGACAATTAATGTGAGGTAATTAGGTGTTAAAAAGACCCTTCTTATCGCTCCACACTCCAGTTGGAATTGCTTCTTGTCTTCACCTTGTTGAGTGTGTTGAATGGGTTGGATTACATGCATGTGCAAAATGACATGCATGGTGTTGAATCCCTTGCATGCGATTAACCAAAATGCTTACAGTGTCTACTCTGTGCTAGCTACTGGGATGGATCTTTAACTTGTACAGGCGTAGTTTCATCCATGAGTGCATGTTGCGCCCATTGTTGTTTTTGTTCCTATTGCAACTCATTCGTCTGTCTGTGCAACTTCATGTTCTTCCTTGAGTTGCTACTTCTGCACATGAAACTCCTTCTTTGTTCCATTCTTTGTCTTCATGCGATCTTCATGTTGCGCCGTCACCTCATAGCCTAAGTCTTCAAAGTTTCTTTGATCATCAGTGGATCTGCTTGATATTGCAACTTTGTTCCGCTTCTGTGTTGTCAACAATCTCCCTTTTGCATTCATTGCATTATCTACATTCATTGCATTTGTTGTATTCACTGTGTTCGTTGTATTCGCTACATTCGTTGCATTTGATGCATTCGATGTATTTGTTGCGTTCAGTATGCTACCTTTAGATGTTTCTTGCTATGATATATTGATGTTATTTTCTATGAACAACTTGATATCTTCATGAGTAGGCAAGCTCATAGACATTTGATCGACTGCATCCCTAGGCATGCTCTAAATAATGTCTTTGACTCCGCCCTCTTGGAAACCATTGTACCTGCATTGTTGAGAGGCATATGAACACCTAAAATACCTAGAGACATGGAAACATTGTTGACAAGAAATTTGTCAGTGGAAAACCAAATTGAACTTGAGAATTGACTTGCAACATACCTATGTGTCTGGTCATGAAGGTTGCACAATTTCGGCTGAGAGGTTGGGAGACTGACTACCAAGACTACAAAGGCACAGTTTGGGCTACTAGGAGACTGGCTGACTACTATAACTGCGCAATGCACAGTCCAGTTTGGCTACAGACTACTAGAATTGTACAATCCATAATCTCAGATGGCAATGGTTGTATGCTTAGTGACTACATTGCAAAAATTTTCTGGGCATGCAGTCATTGTCCCTCAGAAATGCACAAAAAATTCCTCGATGAAAATGCCTGAGCAGAAATGCACATTTCTAGAGAGGAAGATTGTGCAATGATGTCTGTCAGTCAAAAATCAAATTGAACTTGAGAACTGATTTCCAACATACCTATGTGACTAGTCATGAAGGTTGCGCAATTTCGGCCGAGAGGTCGGGAGACTGACTTCCAAGAATGAAAAGGCATAGTCTTGGAATTGTGCAATGCGCAATCTCAGTTGGCAATGGCTCTACGCTCATTGACTACATTGCACAATATTTTGGGCCAGTAGTCACTGTCCCTCAAAAATGTGCAAAACAGTCCTGGAGGATAGTTCCTAGGTAGAAATGTGCATTTCTAGAGAGGAAAAGGGAGCCTTCCTTCCCATATTGCATAATGTTGTCTCAGTGAAGGTAGAGTCCGGACCAATGTTGGTCTGACTCATTAATGGGCAACTAAAAGAAAATGACAGTGGATGCATGGAAACACTTAGTGAAAATAGATGTGATTGAGAGTGCATGAAAACATGAATGAAAGATTTAGTAAATAGATCAACGTGCATGTGGGTGAAGCGAGTGACCGAATCGACGATCGTTTGTGAAAAATAGTTTCATGCATGCAATAATAGTGAGATATCAACGAAAATTAAGACAGTGCTCGGAAAAGCTAATATACATGTAAACGACCACAAGCATTCAAAGAAAACAAGAAAACAATACTCATACAAGCAAAAACAAAAAAAGCGACAAAAATGCAACAAAAGTCATGGAAAGCGAGCTTACCCCAAAACAACTGAGTCGAATGTGCCAACATCTCCTAGATGTGATGTGGGATGTTAGAGCTACAAGGTTGATGTGAGGAATGAGATCTGCAACATTTGGTTGATGAGTTTTAATAACATCGAGGTTGTGACATGCATGCCACAAATCTAGGGAAAGCAACACTTAGTGGGAGGTTTCTGAAGTGATCCTTGCATGTAACCTCCAATTGCTAAAAATAGATCCCTAAAACAAGGGATGTCTTTGCATGTTGCCTTAGGAGAAGTAGCCCATGCATGCAAGTCAGTTCTCGGAGGGAACTAGTTAACTCAGCTACACATGCAAGAGGTTTTTCAATTGCTGGGAGAAATGTGCATTTTTGGCTGGGATCTGGGCTGGCTACCCAGGAGATTTGCATAATTTCCATGCAGAGTAGCTGACTACTACCTAGATTTGTGCAAATTCTAGGTTGAGCAGCCCTTTTGGGGAAATTTGTGCAATTTCTGCTAGGACTGATGGCTGGCAGAATTGCGCAATTCTAGAGCCCATTAGGCTGCCAGACAGAATTGCACAATTTTTGGAGGGAAGGCTAGTTTCCCTCCATAAATGCATAATTTTATTAGGGAAGCTGCTCAACTTGCAACTAGGCCAAGTCCGGGGGGACAACTTGTGAGGGGAATGCATCAAGCTGTGATTGATAGGCTACCTTTGTGCATGAGAAACATTGCACCTTGTGTACATGATGCAGCAAGACAAGGTGCTATGAAAGGTTGGTAGGGAGGCTCCAAAACAAGCTAAGGAAAAATTTTGGAGGATGGTTGTAGCCGCTACAATAGGTTTATGGAGCGAAGCCACAACCAGAGTGGGTGCATAATTTTTGTCACACTTTGGACATCATCCCTATGAACTGGTATTTCGAAACAAACTCCCCCACAACACTGTGGAATGGGATATATTAAGAGAGGGGTTTGTGAGGACTTTCATCTTTGAAGATAGATTCGAGAGTATTGATGAAGTGCTGTAGAAGGTTAAGGCAACAATCTTCAGAATTCCGTAGGATCCCTTGGAATTGATTCAACTAGATTTGAGCACCCAGCTGCACCATGCACTGGAATGTTATAATATGACTGCTGAAGGAGAGGATGAGGATCCAAGGAATATTAACATCCCTGAAGCAAAAGGCCACCCTGAAGTAGAGGTACCACAGATAGAGAACCTCAACATCACCACGCCACTAAAAACTAAGAAGGTAAACATTGGTAGAGAAGCAGAACTAAAGTTTGTGAAGATAGGGGATTACTAGGATGATGCTACCATGGACAAAGTCGCTGAGTTGCTCCGCAAATATCAGGATTTATTCCTTACCAAATTTTTGGACTTAAAAGGCATCATGGTGATTTAGGGGTTATGAAAATAACTTTGAAATTGGATGTGAAGCCTGTTAAGCAGAGGCCATATCGCCTTAATCCCAAATACAAGAAAAATGTCCACTTGGAGTCGGACAAGATGCTTGCAGTGGGTATTATTGAACCAATGGAGGAATCTGATTAGGTGAGTCCAATGGTCATCCAGGAAAGGAAGCAAAAGGATGAAATAAGGATTTACGTAGATCTGAGGAAGCTCAATGATGCTTGCATTCATGATCCTTTTCCAACTCCGTTCACAGATGAAGTACTGGATAATGTTGGCGGGTAGGAGGCCTATTCATTCACTGATGGGTTATCTGGATAACGTCAGATAAATATCACACAAGAAGACAGGAGTAAGACCACCTTCGCAACAGAATCAAGATATTTCCAGTATACAGTGATGCCTTTTGAACTTAAGAATGCGACGACCATCTTTTCACGTGTGGTCATCACGATGCTCAAAGAGTTAATTCACAAGTTCTTGAAGGTATATTTTGATGACTCGACAGTGTTTGCGCTAGTTAAGCGCCATGTAGACAGTCTGCACTTAATGTTGGATACATGCTGAAGGTATCAGATTGTGCTAAATCTAAAGAAATTCTTGTTCTGTGTCCCTTTTGGGATCTTTGTGGGTCATGTGGTATGTAGGAAATGACTTCTGGTGGACCCTGCTAATATCATGGTAATCATCAATTTGGAAGCACCAAGAAGTGTTAAACAGTTTTGCACAACACTGGGCCATACTAGATATTATCAGAAGTTCATCAAACATTATGCTCAGATTACCATGCCTATTGAAAAGCTACTGAAGAAGGATGCTACATTCTGTTGGGACAAAGAATGTTAGCGCAACATGGATGTACTGTAGCAGAAAATGGTCACTGCACCAATACTAGTCTTCCCAGATTGGAAGGAGTTCCATGTGCATGTAGATGCCTCATGTATTGCACTAGGAGAAGTGTTGACACAGGCTAGTGAAGGAGAATTGGATCACCCTATAGTGTTTGTGAGTAGGAAGTTGTCTAAGGCTGAAAACAAATAGTCAATGACAGAGCACAAAGGCTTGGCTATGGTGTATGCACTCCAAAAGTTTAGACATTACGTGCCAGGCGGACATTTCAAGATGTACACAGACCATTCTGCATTGAAATATTTAGTCAATAAGCCTGTGTTGGGGGTGAAAATCTGCATATGGCTACTGTTGTTTCAGGAATATGATTTCGAGGTGATTGTGAAGTGAGGAAGGTTGAATGCAAGGCCAAACCATCTGTCGCGCATTGAAATTGGAGAGGAGCCTACCAATTTGGAGGAAGGGTTGACTGACACATAACTCTTCACGGTGCACATTACGGATAATCACTCTATAGACATTATCCACTTTCTAACCATAGGGATGGCTCTATAGGGATACACCAATCAACAAAAGAAAGAATTAGTGGGCGAAATACTTTTCAATTATTGTAGGCCATTTGTATAAGATGGGCTTGGATGAAATACTTCAACGCTATGTGCCCAACTTTGAAAGAAACATTATCCTTGCTGAATCTCATGGAGGAGTTGCAGGAGGACATTATTCAGGAAAAGCAACAATGCAGAAGATTTTTCGCACTGGGTTGTGGTGGCTGACACTGAATAAGGATTCTAAAGCATATGCAGGGCATGCAACGAATGTCAAAGGATAGGCAGGCCATTGTAGAGGGATGAGCTACCTTTGAATCCATAGGTGTCATTGCAGCCATTTGAGAAATGGATAATTGATTTTGTAGGACCGATTTAGCCTCTAGGAAAGAAACCAGGTGTGCGGTGTATCATCACTGCGACTTAATATTTGACTCGATGGGTGGAGGCACAACCTATGAAAGACTATACAGGGGTAATAGCAGTGAAATTTCTATTCGAATATGTGTTGACCAAGTTTGGTTTCCCAAAGGTTTTGATGAGTGACCATGGTACGCATTTTCTCAATGAAATGATCAGTGCACTGACAGAGGAGTTCTAGGTTTACCATCAGAAGAGTATGCCATACCATCCTCGGGCCAATGGAACGATTGAGGCTTTTAATAAGATATTGGAGAATGCGTTGATGAAGGTTTGCAATTTGCAGAGAAATTATTGGGACGTGTGCGTACCAACAGTGTTATGGGCTTACAGAACTACCTGTAAGAAGCTTACTGGTCAAACACCTTTCAGGTTGGTCTATCATGTAGAAGTTGTAATGCCTATGGAATACATTGTTCTTAGTATACACATAGGAATGGTAGACCGTAGAGCCTTAGAATAAAGGCTCGTGTAGCTGACAGAGCTTGAGGAAGATAGTTTTTTGGCTGGATTCCATCAACAGGTTAAGAAGGGACATGAAAAATCTTGGCACGATCGACACATCAAACTGCACACTTTCAAAGTAAATGATTTAGTTTTATTATATGATAGTAAATTTGATAAGTTTCCAGGAAAGTTTTAGATGCGCTATCTAGTGCCATATGTTATCAAAGAGATTATAGATGGTGGAGTAGTTCAGCTTGTGAAGTTGAATGGAGATCCATTTTCAGGAAGGGTAAATGGATGCTGATTGAAGCCATACACCGGGGATCCAGCCCATGCCTACATGATAGTAGCATAGTCTTAGCACTCCATGTAGATGCAAGGAGGTGCGGGACTATAAAATATATTGCCCAGTTGGTAGAGCTGCATGATAAGGGGTCTACGCAAAAATGAATGTTGTCATAGTACCAGAAAAAGTGCGAAAGGAGTTGTGCTATAGGGGGAGAAACCGCGCAGCGCAGTGCGAAAGTAACCATCACAGTCATTGTTCATGATTTCACTACCAGGAGATGGTTAAGAGGAGTGGGGGGAGTGACATTTAAGGCATTTAAGGTTGAATTTAAGAGTGAAATATTTGGAAATATGCCACCAATTTAGAATTTATGGACGTATTTTTGAGGGAACAGCCGAATTTCAATTTGAATTTACCTATAAATTACGCGTGGCTATCCAGCAAAAAACACTTTGCATCCCTAGAATTTTTGCACTGTGCTGTCGATTACCTATGAATCGCTCGTATTGGGAGGATTTAGCTGCTAACCCTGCATTTTCCAAGTTATCATAGGTAAATCAAACATTCATCCTGGAAAAGATATTAGGACCAAGTCCCAGGGAAACTATGAGTATTGGTGGAGATGTCGCTTCTGAGGGAGCGATTCTGGAAGTTGTGAGCATGGAGGTTCTAGTTTTTTTGCATCGCCTAAGTCAAAGCCAACGGTAGTGAGGGAAGTCCCAAAACCTAAGAAGTACAAGTATAAGAAGCCCATGCTAGTGCGTGAGTCACCGAGGAAGCATGAAAGACAAACTGAGCACAAAAGAGAAGGGAAAAGTGGTGGACTTGGAGGTTGAATAGGGTGCAGAGGACATTGACACCAAGGGGGTGGATACAATATGCAAGATACCAGATTACATCCCCTTGCACAAAGGGAAAGTGAAGGTCCCTAAGGACCCAGATGCAGGAAAATTCCTCCTTAATACACCCCTGCTACTAGAGAATATCACTTTTGAAGGTCTGCACTTGGTGCAGATTCTGCATCTCAAGCTGGAAAATTGGGATTTGGTGGAACATGAGAGATTCCCCCACTTGGCCATAGAAAATTACGTGAAGAGGGTTTTCTACAAAGAATTAGGTGTCACCGTGCTGGAGCCAGTGGAATGGATTCGCAAATTGAATCAGTCAGGGTTGTTGAACCTGTTATGGGTGCCCCACTACCACCGCTCCAACATCAACTTGATTGTCATTAAGTAGTTTCTAACCCTAGTGCATGACTATTATTTGTGGTTGAGCATGCCAATCTCCATCACTGATATTTTGATCCATCGGATCACACTATTTCTGCACTCAGGGTTGAATCTGGCCAAGGAGTTTGGTGGAAAGATGAGTGAGCGAAACCTCGCAGAAAAAATGAAGGATAAATTCAGGCTCAAGAAGAAGCCATGTAGGTACTCAATAACCTCAATCACTGACCCCACGGTGAAGGTTACCACACAGAGTTTCCGGTGCCAGTGATTTATTTGGCTTCCCAGTACATGGAGGGTGTACAGTTCAACTGGACGCGCTACCTTTGTAACGAGTTGCTCATGAACTGTCAAGAGGCGCAAGACAAGAGTAAAACATTCCACTATTCGTGGTTGTTGCTTTCCATTGTGCTCGTCGCTTGGGATCTACCGGAGCACAATCAATTCCTTCTTATGGATAAGGATTTGTCAGAGGTTGCAATATTTGCATCTCTCTGGGCCACAAAATATGTTTCGCAGGTCACAGAGATCAAAGTCTTTTGGGTGCTAATGGAGGTGAGCATTTGCATGGCTATCAACCAGAAGCCGCAGTTGTCACCAACCATGTTTGAACAACTTTCAGTGTACATGAAGTTCAGAGTTTACTTCCACTGCATATACATCCACACATGGAAGGAACCGCGGCAAAAATGGTTCGACCTACTCTACCTTGCTACAGATGATGCTATTGAGGAGGTCGTCAAGCACTGGCCGATACAGTAGCACTCTCCATCTGATCTAGCCACATGTACTAGAAAGTCCACAGAAAAGAAGAAGAAGGAAGTAGCCAAGAAGAAGGTTCAATAGTTCACTGAGAAACAGGAAAAAGAGGTTGAGGAGAAGGCCCGAGTGGAAGCAAAGTGCTCTGTGAAGAAGCAGGCCAAATAGGAGGAGTGCGGCTTTGAGCGAAGTGATAAGTCTCCTTCACCCCAAACAGAGGAGGAAGAGCAGTCAAACCAAGGTGGCGATGGTCAAGAGGAGCAGGAGAGCACTCCCTTCTGTGTCAAAAGATACAAAGAATAGGGAAAGGAAGGACCACAGAAGAAGTCCAAGGCAACAAAGTTGTCACTAGATCCGATCACTTTAACAAATGGTGACTTGGATGAGATAGGCAACAAGGTGTAGGATGCTACAGCAAAACCATTGCAGCAGTTTGAGTAGTAGCAACAGGCACTGAGCACCATCCAAAAGGATCTGTGTGAGCTGCACATTTAGGCAACTAGAATCCAGGTAGGCGTAGGGCAAAGCAGTGTTGCAACAACAAGTTTGGCACGGGGGACCACTCAGGTAGCTGAGATGGTTCAATCACTAGACCTCTAGGCAGTCATGCTGCTAGATGGATCTTTAAGCATGGAGGGGGCCGATGACAAGGCCACAATGAGTTGTTTGAAGAACATTGACCTCAACCTGGTCATGCTCCCGAATGAGTACCTGCATACGCTATAAATAGGAGTGATAACAAAATTCACAGCTCGGGAGTAGCGTGCGCTAAGCCTCATCAGCGAGTATAGAGTGAACAATGAACATATGTTCATTGAGAAGTCAGAGTCATTGGAGGCATAGAAGAAAATCTAGGTGTAGAACAACCATCTTGCATCCGCAATGGAAAAAGCCTGCAGAATAGTGCCCGAATTGCATATACCAAAGGAAGCGTCATTAGAGGCAAAGATCAAAAATTTGGCTATAGGCGGGCGCGACGCCATGATAGAAGTGGCTAGAGTTCAGTTTGAATTGAACTTGAAGATCACAGAATTAGAGTTGAAGTCACAGCCTCTAAATCCACTAGAGGTAAGGGAGCAACATGAATCCGCTGTGAAGGATGGAGTCATGACAGTGGATGCTGTGGTGGTAGACTTCACTGTGCTTTTTCAGCAAGAAATGGAGGTAGTCATGACTTTGCAAGAAGATCCCAACCTACATGCCTTGAATACAGAAGCTCATGAACTCCAACAATAGTATGATAAGTTAAGGGTGACGACATGCATTGTTTCTTTCGCAGAATGCCTTGCTAAGCTGCAGGAGACGAGACATTTGTTTACACAGGTGGAAGCAGCGCAGAAGAGAGAGGTAGCCCTCAAAGCCAAATTGGGGTCTTAGTTGGATGAGGCTTACATCCTCTCTGCCAAAGTTTAGTAGAAATTGGCAAATTTACAGAGTACATAGTAGAAAATCAAGGAGGACAATGAAAGACTAGCAACAGAGCAGCCGGTGTAGCAAATCAAGCAGGCAACCACACAGAGCGCAGCTGAGGTAGTAGTGGCATGAGTGGAGCTAGGGGATCTTCATAGTAAGGTCTTCGTGCCAGCAGAGTGACTCGAGGGCGAGCCATGAACTTTGTGTTGGGGGCCTATTAGGATGGGGTCCCCTAGGGTCAATTTTGGGGCAAAGGCTCAAGTTTTGTTGTATAAAGATGTAAGGTCTCCACAAGTTGTGGTTGTGGAGTGCGTAGATAGTTAAAGTGTCATAAAGGGTTTAACCCTTCTTTTATGTAAGTTTATTCGTCTTTTGAAGATCTACCCATGGTCCACTAACTATGGAATTGTATAAATAGGTGTGTCTTAGAGAGTCTAAGGCATGGTCATAGAGAAGTAATTTTTGGTCTATGGGAGAAGTCTAGAGAGTTAGCAAAGAAGAGTAGGAAGAAAGGCTCTACAGTTGTGTGCACAAAGGCCTAGAGTAGAGTCCACAGCTCAATACGTAGACCTCTGCAGCTGAGTGCGTGGGGAAGGCTTGAGTCTGTAAGAAGATTGTTGCAAAAATACTTGTGTTATCACTTTACTTCCATTTATATGAATGTGCCTTATGTTATAATGGGTTTATGAAATAATGATGTATTGATGCATGGCTTTACATGAATTATTTTGTTATATGAATGTAATTACTATTAATTGTTTACACGAAGATTATCTTGATATATGTTGAAGTTATCGAACACTTAAGCTAACTTGAGTAACTACTGGGTTATACATAATCTTTGATGCACGCAAATAGTGAATTCACCTATTCAGGGTCCACAAAAGACAGTTGTAAACATTCGCAGAGGTATAGAAGTTGATCAAGGATAGTTATATCAATAGGCCCAAAAGGCTTATCGATCTATGTGAAGGTAGATTTAGGGCATAAAACAACATCACGCTCATCTCTGAGTGCACAAACTTGGTTCTAGCATCCCCCCATACTGCTTCGGGTGAGACTTCAGTCCACGCTCTGTCGATTGATGTCGAAAGGGCCAGTAGTGTAGGGATTTGTTTGGAAAAACGAACTCTTAACCTGGGTCAAGACCCACTAAGCCAACAAATATCACACATCCTTTTCTGCGATTGTGCTTTGCTTGCATATATTTCACCATTCTAACTGATGTTACCTTCTTTTTACCCTACAAGATTCTTTTTTCTCTATTGTCATCCAAACATTTGTTGGTTTGAGGGGGCTTAACCCAAGTTCAGAGTGTGATACACACCAACAAAACCCTCAACCACTGCCCCTTTTGGCAACGACCTGCAAGAAGATCGCAGTCTAACCCGAAGCGGTTATGGGAGGCTGCAAAACCAAGTTTCTGCAACCAGAGGGATATGCGCACTGTTGCATTCGTGTATTTACTTATGTTTTCCACCTTCCTACAACTTCATGTACATAGATAACTTTGCTCTAATGATTAACTTTACAAAATTACCCTTATCGCATCAAATAACAAAAAAACAATATAACATGTATTCTTTCATGCAATTCAATAAAGATCATGCATAATGGTAGTAACAATAACAAAGAATGAACACAGAACGATACACAATATTTCGAAAAAATTATTATTTATTAATACAGATCTTCAATACATATACTTCTTCAACCTTGGCACCCAGCTGCAGGTGGTGTGCACACTCAAATGCAGACTCTTCCAAGCCTCCATGCACTCAACTGTAGAGCCTTCCCTAAAAATTCAAACTCAAAACAGAGAATACAATTCACTTATGATCTTCTATGATTGATTTATTCTATTACAAAATATTACATATCCTTATATACATAGATCATTACAAAAACCATCATCTATATACCATAGATTCCACAAAACCATGACTAATACCCGAAACCCATTACAAAATAAGGGGCTTTGACTGGCCCCAAAGCCCATAAAACACCGTGTGATGAATAAAACTTCGCCGACTCCACACGCTCTACATCTCAAAATGTGGAGTCCTTGACCCAAAACTTGGACCAAGTTGGGTTGCACCGAACAGTCCCCCAACACTCACCCGTAAATCATCTTGAGTCACTTAGCTTTGGTTCCCTTTATCTTCACTACAATTCCGTTGTATACTGCATTATACTATTGGACTATCTCTGCCATTTGTTTCTCGTGTTTTTATGTCTCTTCCAACAATGCCTCTGTGGTTGGGCCAACAGACTTCTACAGTATCTCTGCACTCTTTTCTTCAATTATTTGAGCCTATCCTCCATTTCCAGAGATAGTTTGAGCATCTCATCCTTCCACTACTAAGTCTGTGCTTATAATATCTACTCCTTCCTCCAAAGCTCATCTATCTACTTTTGGAGGTTTTTCCCTTCAGTAATGTTGGAAAGTCTCTTCAAGACTAGTAAGGTCTTTATAGCTACCAGGATATCATCACACTGCTTTTGCTTCACCTGTAGTTCTTCCTTTATTTTCTGGATGTTTGGATCCTCCCACACTGAGGTCCAAATCGACATCATGTCATCCAATAACTTCCCGTAATCTACCACTGCATTAGAGATGCCTTTCAACACTGCCATTAAATATTTCTGTCTCTGATCCCGTACTTATGGTGGTGTGGTGTTCTACAAATAGGATGCAACCTTATTTTCAGCTCTGATATCTTCACTTCATAGTCAAATTTGAGTTTCGCCAATGTGTTCTTTGATTCCTCGATTGCGAGGGCGAACTTCACAACCTTTTCTGTCGGTGATTCCCAGTCACCAATCTTTACATCCGGGACTGTGTTGCAACTATATTGGATGGATTTTTCCAAATTATCTTGTCTTTGAATTGCATCATCTTTATACTTAGCCACCTCCTCCAACTACTTCTTTAGTGCAGCTTTCTCCTTCTCTATCTGCATCTTCATCGCCGAGGTTCATTGCTCCCGCTCCTTCAGCTCAGTTGTTAAACTTTGATGGAATTCATGTAGAATTTGAATGGGCAGTGTGGAAATATTTATGCTAACATTCTTCCATACTTTAGCTTTCTCTTTGTCCTCTGGTGAGTACCAGTGAAGTGCCCCAGGTGGCACCTTCATAATTCTAACACAAAACTGTGTTTCTATCCTTTTCTCTCCATGCAGTGACTAAGCTCTTTGTTCTAGTTGTTTTCTACTTGTGGCAATGCCTCTAGCTCCACGATGCCTTTCTCTACTTAAGTCAAGATCATTCTATATAAATCATAAATTCTATCCTAGGTCTCTATCATGATCTCCTAGACCTTATCTCTAATCTTGTCGATGTCCCCATCAGTGAGGACAAGCGTTTCTATGCCCTTGGGCTCAACACCTTTTTATTTTTCTGTTTTCCTCCCACACTTGTGTCTCTCCTTCTGACAATGAAAGGAGACTCCTATGATACTCCTGCATCACTGAGGGGTTCCTCATGCTCCTGGTCTATTTCCTCTATTTCCACCTCTGCATCCTTTCCACTTGTACCTACATCTTGAGGGGTACCCTTATTTGTTCTAACTGATCCACCTAGTGGGGTCATCCATTCTTTCAGCCACTATTGTACTATGACAATAAAATTTTCTTTAGTCACTAAATATGGAAATGGGTTCCATGTCTCGATTGGGTCCTTCGTTGCCTTCACATAAGCTATGTGGAAGTCTGCTTTGAAATCTGCAATGTGATAATACTGCTTGTACAAATTAGATGACAACCTTGGATGCTGATTCACCACCATGTGTAGATCCATTGCCATCACAAAAAATAAAATGTTATTTTCTATTGCGCGTGTCAACTCCTTAGTAAACTAGAGGGAGGCATACCTTGTTTCCTCACAAACATCCACCTCAACAAATGGAAACTTTGAGTCTTCTGGTTCTTTCCATGCGATCAATGTGATGAGTATTAACAACCAAGCATAGTGGAATGGTTTCCCTTCTTCTTGTGCTTCCCTACAATCTACCAAAAATTATTCACACAGATAGGTAGCCCAGTTAAAATGGACTCTTATGCTACACTGCACAGCTAGAGATACTACCACTGCAGGCACCTCATTGGCCTTGCACTTCCTCATTACCTTTCCTGCCAAGATGTGCGCGGACAAATGCACTCCTTTCTCATCAATGGAGTTGATGTCATATCCCTGAGAATCCTTCACTAAGAAGAAATTTTCATTCATCATATGTTCCATCTTCTTATCCTTATTCTTGCCCACAAATTATTCTGCAGGGTCTTTTCCCTGATAAGTCAATGCTGTGATTTTTTTGATTAACATATCAACAATCAGGATCCTTGTCCCTAGAAAAATTCATCTGTCATGTACCAGTGCGAGAAGCTACCACACAGATTGTACTGGTTGTGCTTCGACCGAAGTGTGGCACATTTGGCATGTTCAAGAGGCCCACCCTCTACAATCCTACAACCCACTGGCATGGCTCCAACCTAGTGAATCCACTGTTTGGGTATTGTACCTACTTCAAATACTTGCTTGCTTCAAATTGATGGTATTTTCTTCGATCGTGGAAGTCCCATTCTTCCATATTTAGCTAGGGAATCCTCCCCAACACTTCACCCTCAAATGGCACTTACTCCGACAGCAATGGATTGAACATGTGCAACTTTCCATCCTTGGCCTCCTTAACTAGTTTTGAGTTTGGTTTTCTTGGTGGCATGTAAGGTGGGAGCATAGCAAGAATATCTTTATCCTTTGTTTTCATGCATTGAAACTCGGCCTCCTCTTCGCTATCGTTGATCTGCTAAGGCACCTTCTGCTATATCATCTTCTTTCCTTTCTACATCAACTTCTTCCCCTTATCTTCTTTGATCTTTGTGTAGACTTATGTCTGTGTTTCTTACTCAGGGATGTTTGGAGTTTCGTCACAAAGACCTCAAATGGTCTCTTCTCCTACTTCCTTTGTGGTTGTGGGTTTGTGGGTACCTTTTTTATCAGTGACTTAAGGCATATTGGGGACATGGGTACCTTCGCTCCTTGTGCCTCCATAATACTTGCTAATCCTTTCTTCACAAATATTCCAAAAAGTTCTTCAAATCTCTCTCAGACATATAATAGCTCTCTTCTATGCAATTTCTCAATTTATCCATACAACAAGGTGTCAAATGTGGCATGGGATGTGGTTTTTATAACAAATTTGAATTCCACCCTCATGATTGCTTCAAGATTTTCTCATTTAATACAGGTATGGGGCTAGATAAAACCAGTTGTGCTTCATAAATGCCCTTTTCCCATGCCCCTTAATGGTAATTTCCCTTTTAACGATAGATTTTTCCTTCCATTGGTCATATTTCCGGCCAACTTTGACAAACCCTTCCTCATGGTGCAGTCAAATTTTCTTTGTCGCAGTTACTTCAGACTTAGTCATATTCTTGAATATCATGGAGTAATCTTCCTTCAACGAATTCCCTTTTTACAGAGTAGTGTATAGTCCCGTTCCCACTTTCAATTGCGGGTGGCACTAAGCCTTCCTTCCTTTCAATTTTCAATGTGAAGTTCTAGGGACAATGTCATCCTTGTATATCTTTAATCTACTACCATTCACTAATCCTAGAATCATTTGGCCATTCAACTTCATGATATGAAGTGCACCACAATTAGAGATGTGCTTGGAAATATATGGTCCTAACTATTGTGCTTTAAATTTTCCTGGGAACTTCACGAATTTGTTGTCATATAATAATACCAAATCTCCTTCTTTGAATGTCTTCTTCTTGATATTCTTTTCATGGTAGGCTTTCTCCCTTACTTTCTATACTTGCTGATGGAACAATGCTACGAACTTGTCTTCTTCTAGAGCTAGTATATATGACATTCTTACCTTCATAATGTCAGGATCTTCCATATCTGTGAAAACTATAATAGTCAAACTTGGCATAATGTATTCCATAGGCATAGTTGCCTCTTATCTATATACCAACCTAAACAATGTCTACCTTATTAACTTATTGCATGTTGTTCTATATACCCACAACACTGCTAGAATTCTCAAATCCTAGTCATCTATGTTCACATTACATACCTTGGTCAATGCATTCTCCAAAATCTTATTGAAATCTTCCACTATTCCATTTTCCAGAGGATGAAAAGGATTTATCTTCTAGTGATAAACCTGGAATTCCTTAGTTAGTGCCTCAATATTTTTGTTCAAGAAACGTGTGCCTTGGTCACTCATCAAGATATTTGGACAACCAAACCTAGACAATATATATTCAAAGATGAACTTTGCAATAGCTTTTGAGATGCAATCCTTCACTAATTTTGCCTTAGCCCATTTTTCAAATAATCAATTGCAGTGATTATACCTCACACCAGTCTTCTTTCCTAGCAAATTGATAGGTCCAATAAAGTCAATCGCCTGTTTTTCAAAATCCCACAAAGTTACCTGTGGTACTAGGGACATCTTGTCTCTTCTAGATGAATTTTCTATTCTTTGACATACATCACATGATTGACATAATTATTTTGCATCCTTATGTACTGTGGGCCACCATAGCCCAGCTCTCAATATTTTCTATGCAGTGGATTTTCCTGCATAGTGCCCTCCTGTGACTCCTCCATGAGATCTTGTCAAAATACTCTATCATTCATGTTCAAGGAGATATCTGCACAATACATCATCCAATCCTATTTTGTACAAGTGTCCAACAATAAATGAGAAATCAGTTGATATGATGACCAACTCCTTCTTTTGCTTCATAGTGTACTCTGCGAGCGTGATTCCTGTGGTCAGAAAATGAATAATATCCCCGAAGTGATCATTTGTGACACTAATTGTGAATAGTTATGCATCAGGCAGGTTATCTTCAATATTTTTGGGTTCTTCTCCTATCTCTATTCTTGATAGATGATTGGGTCCAACATTCAAATTCCTTGTCTTTACTATAATTTTAAAGTCATATTCCGATAAGAATAACAACAATCGACATATCTTTCCTCCTAAAATAGGTTTATTCACCAAATATTTCAGTGCAAATTGATTAGTGAACATTTTGAAATGTGTACCTAACAAGTAGTGCCTGAAATTTTGTAATGCATGCACCATAGCTAATCCCTATCTTTTTTTCATGCTATAGTGCGTTGGACAATTTCTTGCTTGCAAATTCTATGAGGTGATCAATTTCCCTTGTTGTTGGCTACGCTAGCACTACACCCAATTCTATGCAAGATGCATCAACATGTACATGGAGTTCCTTCTTCCAGTCTGAGAAAACTAGAATAGGCACAGTTACCATCTTCCCTTTTAGTGTATACAAGCACTTATGGTACTCTTTGCTCCATTGAAAAGTCACATATTTCTTGAGAAATCTCTCCATCGGTGTAGTTATCTGCGTGTACCCCTTTATAAACTTCCTGTAGTATACAGGTGTCCCAATGTCATGCATAGTTGTCTCACTATTTTTGGTGTTGGAAGGTTCACAATAATGGTGATCTTCATGGGATTCATCATTAATCCCTATTTACAAATTGCATGTCCCAACAATATACCAAATGGTGCACAAAATATGCACTTCTTCAAGTTCAACGAGATCTAGTGTTGCCTACATGTACCCAACATCAACCTTAAGCTCACCACGTGCTTCTTTAAGAGACCAAAGAATGTCAAATCATCGAAGTATACTTCCAAAAACGTATGTATATATTATTTGAAGGCCGCAATTACAACTCTGGAAAATATAGCAAGTGCATTCTTTAATCCAAATGGCATCACCATGTACTGATAAGAGCCCCATTCTATCACAAAAGTTGTTTTATGTCTATCCTCTGGTGCAAATCTAATATGATGGTATCATGAAAAGCCATATGTGAAAGAATAGGCCTCTTGTCCTCTTACATTGTCTAATATTTCATCTGTAAATGGTGTAGAGAAAGGGTTATGTAGGCATGCATCCTTCAATTTCCTTTAAGTCAACAAAAATTATGATTTCCCTTTTTTCCTTCTTTTCCTGAACCACCATGGGACTTACCCATTCAAACTCTTCGACAGGTTCAATCATCCCAGTTGTTAACATTTTGTTTAATTCATCTTTCACCTTCTCCTTGTATTTTGGATTCGGTCTATAAGGTCTCTTCTTGACAGGCTTCACATTCAGCTTTAGAGGAATCGTCATGACTACCAAATCTCCTAATATGCCCTTCATATGTGAAAACTTAGTAAGGAACAACTCTTGATATTCATGCAAGAGATTTGTTATCTTGCTAACTATGTCGTCAACCCAGCCATATCCTATTATTGTGTACTTTGGTTTAGTCTATGACCTTATATTCACCTTCCTCATCTTCAATGGCTTCGTTATATTAGGCATCTCTATCTCAAGTCCATTTAAGCATGATGACCTTCTGACTCTTTAATGTCAATGTTGTGAGGATATTCATCCTCTTTGGTAGTGAGATTATAGCATTCCAGTACATTGCGTATTTGCACAACCCAATCAGGTTTCCATATAGCTAGAACTTCATTTTCAAAAATATTCTTCATAGCTATATCCAAGGCTGCATTTATATGTAGACAATCATCTTCAAATCTTAATGTCATTATAAATTCATCAACAATCTCTTCCCAGCTAGCAGTACCATGTTGAAGGTCAGTTTCCATATACCAATTCTGAGGAATTGTCTCCAAGGTATGGATGAAGCCATGTACCCATTCTTCTCGTAGAATTTCTCCCCGAGCAGGCATAGGAAGCTGTATGTGGTATCTAGGACCATTATGGCCATCATACTTGTCTACGAGTTCTGTTTCTACTTGTCCAAATCTTACCTACATCAGCATTCTACATTTTTTCCAATATCCTATATTATTCTTATGAGTACCCCACCATCTAGCAAGAGTATCCCTCAGTGCTTGATCCAAAGCTAACAATCTATGACATTCGGGTACCCTATTTCATAATCTCTACAAAAAATATTTACATCACCCAAACTATCATATAAAGGTGAGTCACTTACCTTAGCTATCATACAACGCATTACTTTAGTGTTCCTTATACATTGCTTTGAAGACACTTCATGCAACCTATTCTGCCAGTTTTCCAATTCCTCTTATGAATCTAAAGTGTAGGAACTATCTTTCTCCCAAGTTAATTTTCCATCTATAGTAGGGTTGATCCATTCTTCTTCTTTTGTTGTTATCTAATAAATTTTGTCGATGTCATCTATGTTGTATTCCTCTCTAACAGGTTTAGTATACCTCTCTCCCTCCGATGGATTTAATGGCACAATAAATCTCATATTATTGCTTTGAAATATCATTTTCCTTTTCTTCAAGTTAATTATAGATATGCTATCAAATGCCCAATCCAACCCAAGAAATGCAGGGCAGGTATTACTATCATCCACAATATCAAACACTTTGAAGTCAATTGTAGTGTGCACTCCATCAATATCTACCATGATACCCAACAATATTCCCAGAGGGATGATCTTTTGTTGATTCACCACCATCTTCAGCTGGATAGTTGACCATTGTAACTTCAGCTTACCCATCAATTCCCAAGTCTAATTCAGCAAGAAATTGGCATCAGATCTTAGATCCAAGATAACTTGATCCATGACGTATCACCTAATCTGTGTTGTAAGCCTCATTTCCTTCTCATTCCACTTCTTGTGTTTATGCAGATTATTCGATGTGCACATCTCACTCTACGATACTTCTTTAGGAGCACGAGAATATATCAATTCCTACAATCCCTCTACAACCTTTTGATTTCTTAAAAACTTCATGAAAGACTGTAGAAAAGACTCCAAAATATTTGGATCCACATCTTGTGTCCCAACCAGTACTATCTGGCAGTTATCCTTCTCAGTTAGCTATGTGGTAGAGGTCGAGGCTCCATCATCCATAAAGCTTCACCTCGCCTCCATGAATACTTTCTTTTCCTTTAAGATATCAAATTTTGGAGCCTTTTTAGTATTTTTTCTTACCCATGTCGTTTCAACTTTATGTTTCCCATTAGCTTTATCATTTCTAGTCGTAGCTCCACTTCTTGTTATAATGTCGATGCACGGTTGATCTTCCCTTGGCTCAGTTGTCATCACTTGGATATTTTCAACAGGCTACTAGATTCTTTTCTCCTTTATATTTGCAATAAGGATGGGTCATTCTTCTATTACATGATCAAAAGAGTTACAGTAATCGTAGGTTGTCATTAGTTTCTGACAATCTCTTTCGAAGTGTTCGGCCTATCCATTGTTGTAAAAAATAATCTAGCCACTTCCTCAACTAGATCCTCCTCCTCCTCCTCCTCCTTGTCATCCTTGAAATCATCCTCGACCAACGTGTCCGCCTTGCTCCTTGTGTGTATGTCCTTCAGCTTGCAGTTTATAACTATCAATAGTGCACTCCACCATTAAGTCATAACTTCGACAATTTTTCTCATCATGGCATACCGATCTAAATAAATTACAGAACAACTACTTCAAGGTCTATACATACTTCTGTAATAGGTAGCAATATTCAGATCGATGTTGGCCTCTCGTTCTACAAATATAGCACCACATACCTGGATTTATTGGATTAGGTGCTCCACTTGCAATATAATCTTTGAACATGGGGCATTAATCCTTATAATGACCCTCTGCTTTGCATTTTAGACACCATATTTATGATCTAGTCGCTTTACCTTTCTTGATGTCCTACAATTCCAAGTTCAGATTGGATAGATAACTCTGTATTTGTTGTACTCCTACATGAGTATCCCCAATTGGTGAAGCTTCCAGTTTCATTGCAATCTCCAATGCTTCAGCTCGAGTTGCAATATTTTGCTATGTCAAAGGTAACATAATATGTGGTAGTATCACAGTTATGAACCTTTCGTTGTGATTTTTTGGGGGTATTTCAAAGCTTATGTGACCCATCAACACCTTGAATCATCGATTTCTTTCAAATCTATGATGGACTGTGATTATGATTTCCACTTCTTGAATTCGAATACCAATGATTTCTTAATTTCATCCAATGAAGCAGTCTAGTTAGTCACATAGTACTTCATATACCAGGTCAACGCTCTTTCTCGCAATGATGTGACGAGTTTTGCCTTCTTTACACCATCATTAGTGATCTGTCTTGTTGTCCATACTTCATCAGCTACAAACTAGAACTGATCAGGATCCTTTGATCCCAATCCTTTAAAAATAGGCATATTGATGTCATCGACCATGTTTCTTCTCGGGGGGCTAGGTGGAGGAGGAGGGAGTGGAAGTGTAGGGGAATTATGGGGAGGGGGATGGGGTGTAAGGGGCTTGGATGGATGGGGAATCCCAAAGACACCTTGATTCTTCTCAGCTCCTAACTTCAACGTGCCTTTAGGATGGGCAGGGAATATCGAGGGGTTGTAGGTTACTTCTTTCTCCTTCAGTCTCAGATCCTCCTAACATGGGGCTATAGTCAATTTCAATAAAATTCTTCAGATCTATTTTGTATCATTTTCCACTTCAGGTAGACCTTGGTTCAAGCTTATTTCCACTTCGCCCAAACATTAATTTAACTGAATTCGTAAAATCCCTTTTTCGTAGAATAAAATCTTAATCCGGAGATTAAAATATCTTAAGAACTTACCTCGTGATCTTTTGAAAAATACTCATTCTGATTCACTATAGGACATGATCGCGTCTATCGCGAACTCAGTGATAAATCCTCCCAAAATGTTATCGATCTAGAAATCAACAGCCCTAGAGATACTTTTACTGACGTTATTGAGTCATCATATCAATTTAGGATTCCACTGCTCAGGTTCGTTGTTCTTGAAATAGGTCTTATACTTGGTCAACTTAGATACCCACTCGTACAATTCAATATGGAATGAACCAAATAAAATTTTGTATTTCTCTTCAAAGATATACTTATGCAACCAGTATTCAGCTGATAATTAAGGCTTTTTGTTCTCTTTTTTTGCAAATTCTCTTTCTTTCTGTTCAACCCACTCCTGAATTTCTTTCTTTGATGGGTGCCAAAACATATCCCTTAAGTAGATCCTAGTCTCGACAATGAAACGATTTTGGTTTGAAGGGACTTGACCCAGGTTTAGAGTGTGTTGCCTCAACCACTAGCCCCTTCGACAATGATCTGCAAGCATATCACAATCTCACCCGATTCGGTTATGGCAGGCTACAAAAACAGGTTTTTGCAACTAGAGGGACATGCACAGTATTGTGTCCATATATTTACTTATGTTTTCCACCTTCCTACAACTTCGTGTACATAGATAACTTCACACTGATGATTAACCTTACAGAATTAGCCTTATCACATCAAATAACATAAAATAGTATAATATGTATTCTTTCACGCAATTTAGTAAAAAGCGTGCATAACGGTAGTAATAATAATAGAGAATGAACATATAAAGATACACAATATTTTGATAAAAAAAATATTGTTTATTAATATAGATCTTCAATACATATACTTCTTCAACCTGTGCACCCAGCTATAGGTGGTCTTCACTCTCAGCGATAGACTCTTCCAGACATCCGTACACTCAACTACGGAGCCTTCCCCAAAAATATAGACTCAAAAACAGAGAATAAAATTCACTTATGATCTTTTATGATTGATTTATTCTATTAAAAATTATTACATCTCCTTATATACATTACATCATTACAAAAGCCATGGTCCATATACAATGGATTCAACAAAACCATGACTAATACCCTAAATCCATTACAAAATAAGGGGATTTGACCTGCCCTAAAGCCTCTAAAACACCGCATGATGAATAAAACTTCTCCAACTCCAGGTGTTGTACTCCTCAAAATGTGGAGTCTTTGACCCAAAACTTGGACCAAGTTGGGCTGCACCCAACACACTTAATAGCCTTGTCATAACAATCCACCTTATTCCTATGAAGATACAACCAGTCCATACCCAAAAACATACTATATGATCCAAATTGCAATACATTAAAATGTTCTAAGGTAGGCATACCATTCAACTCGAATGCATAGGCTCTTAACTAGTGATATACTTTCTTCTTTGTACCTATGGCCAGCTGCACTAACCAAGATTATGCATGCACTTCTTTATTCAAACCACACTTATCCACCAAGTCAAGACTAACATAACTGTAATTAGATCCAGGGTCAATCAAAATGGAAACAACTTGATCACAAATCTTACCGTCCATCTCAATAAAAGTTGTCTAGTGCTCTACCTGCTTGTTATACAACGCTGCATAAATCCTTGGAATTCTCTACCCAACATCCACAACTATCTGTGCTTCTTATGCACTATAAATATAAGGTCTACCACCCTGATTCGGTAGACAATCCCTCTTAAGGTGATTCTTACCACATGTCCAACACTACAATCATCTTGTCTCATCACCTTTATTCTTTTGTGACCCATTAAACTTCTTGTAAGGTGCAGCATTTTCTTTCTCACCTCCATCTTGAGGCCTTGTTCTTTTCTTCTACCATTTACCTTTAGCTTTGTCTTTCCCTTTTTAGCCTTGTTGATATTTTGTCTTGCACTTTGATTGCTCATAACAATACTTCAGTTTCCGAATAACATCTTCAAGCAACTGAGGCTCATCACACTCAATCTGATCTCTAAATGCTAATGGAAATCCACTTACAAATCTCTGAATTTTGGCTTTCTCATCTTAAAGATATAGTACATGTTGGGAATCATGATTTTTGTTAGTCAACAATCACCATCGTTAGAGATAAGGATCCATGAGA
>APFE030573458.1:0-14924 GCA_000404065.3 Pinus taeda | reverse complement strand
ATGTAGTGTATGAGTCAAGGCCTCACGATATTATTGTTACATTAGGAAATAAGTTATATAGGATTCCGGAGGTAGCCCCACCTAATGCCATCTTTGTGGTTACTGCAAAACAATGTAGTAAGCTAATTTCAAAAACTGTGAATTTTGTTTCCTTGTCATACAACCTCAAGGAAAGAAGAAGACAGTGGCCATGACCTCCAGACAATGGCCCCCCACATGACAAAAACATATGGACAAGGTCATGGAGGAGTATGAGGACATCTTCACCTCCCCCTCAGGGGCGCCTCTACACTGTCAAGTGAAGCAATCCATCAATCTGACCCAAGGTGCGTCACTACCCAATGGACCAATCTATCGACGCTATGTTCTTGAGAACGATGAAATCAAGAGGCAAATTTAGGAGTAATTATAGAAAGGTCACATTAAGCTGAGTTCATCACCATGTGGGAGCCTAATTGTGTTGGTACAGAAGAAGGATGGGACTTGGAGACTCTGTATTAACTATCGAGCAATGAACAAGATCTCTGTCTGGAATAGGTACCTCATCCCATGGATTGACGACCTTCCAAACCAACTCAAGGAAGAAAGTTATTTCAGCAGTATCGAATTGAAGTCCAGATATCACTACATACCAATTAGACCCTCTGATGTGTGGAAGATTACATTCAGAGCCAAGGAGGGCCTTTTTGAATGGTTAGTTATGTCTTTCGCCTTGATGCATGCTCCTAAATCCTTCATGAGGCTCATGGATGACATCTTACGACCATTCACCAACTCATTTGTAGCGGTATACTTGGATGACATCCTGATATTTATCTAGAGTTAAGAAGAGCACCTCCACCATATCTGAGAGGTTCTCCAAATACCCCAGCAACACAAGCTATGTGCCAATTTGGAGAAATATAGTTTTGGCATGACCTAGGTTTAGTAGATGGGATACATTATCGATGAACAGGGTGTGCAGGTGGATCCAGCGAAGATCTAAGTCATTCGGGATTGGCCAGCCCCAACCACTCTGACAGAGCTCCACAATTTTCTGGCTCTCGCCAATTTCTACCGCAAGTTCGTGTTCGGTTCTCTCATATCACTTGGTCCTCGAGTCAAGTCACAAAAGGAGGAGAAAAAAAATATTATTTTTTTATGAATATCAACAAATGGAATTCAGAGAGTTGAAACATCGCCTTTGCTCTGCACAAGTGCTCACATTACGATACTTACAACAACCATTTGAGATTGAGAGAGATTCCTCTAACTATTATATTGGGGTAGTCCTTACCGAACATGGGAATCTAGTGGCATATCATAGTGAGACACTTTTAGACATGATTTGGAAGTATGCCACTTATGATAAAGAGATGTATTCCAATCTACAGGCCCACCAAAAATTGAATCATTACATTTTAGGGAAGGAAATGGTCATCCACAAAAACCACCAACCATTGCAATTTATATAGACACAAGGGAGGTTGCAGAATGCTTGCCATGAAAAGTAGTCCATATACTTGCAACCGTTCCATTTGAATATCAAGTATGAGAAGGGAAACACAAATAATGTTGCAAACTACCTTAGCCAACCACAAATCATGGCATTAACTATCATGCTCAACTATTGCGGGCATGAGACTTTTGATTGGCCACTTCTCTATAAAGGCAACCTAAAATTCAGCCACACATACAATACACTCTTGGAGGGTCAGCAAGTTCCAAGTTTTCACCTCCACGATGCTTTATTACTCCATATGGGACAACTTTGTGTTCCTTCAGTGAGTGTAAAAAGATGATTTGGGAAGCGCACTATAGTTGATCCGCTAGGAATTTCAGGATCAAGAAAATAGTGGCAGTGTTGCATAAGTATTTCTATTGGCTAAATCTTTGATAGGATGTCATTAAGTAAACTGGATCCTGCACTGCTTGTTCCATCGCCAAACTGACCATTTGGAAGCAAGGTCTCTATACTCCATTGCCTAGACATAGTTGACCTTGGGAATCCATATCCATAGATTAAATGCGAGGCTTTCCTTCTACTAAGCATGGAAATGACTATGTTTTTGTGGTCATCAACCGATTCTCGAAGATCGCCATTATGCTTCCCTACAAGAACAATATCACAACAAAATCCAATGATAAATTCTTTTTTGAACAAACGTGGGTACACTTTGGGATCCCACAGTCTATCATCTCAGATCGAGACAACAGGTTCCTCAATACATTTTGGTCCAGGCTCACTAAGTCCACAGCTTTCCATCCCTAAACTGATGGCTAGACAAAGGTTGTTAGGAGGATGATTGTATACATTTTGTGCATGTATGACTCAAAGCATCCACACACATGGGATCAAAGCCTCCCGTATGTGGAGCATAGCTACAACCCAGCTCTCCACAGCTTGACTAGCCACAACCCTTTTTAGGTGGGCTTGGGATTCAACCACTATGTCCTATTGATGTGGCCATACTAGTTGCAACGACTCAGGGAGATTCAGATCATGTCCAGTCTGAGGACAACAACAAAAATAGCTTCATTGAGCATATTCAACACATTCGCCAACAGGTCCATGACATATTGGACAAAGCGAATGCAAAGTGCAATCAGAAGCATAATCAACATCACGTTCCACACATGTTCTAGTTGTGCAATAAAGTTTGCTTACATTTGCAGAAGGAGCGCCTTGCTAGGCCCCACTACAAGGTTCACTCGATTTGATATGGGTCATACACCATCACCAAGGTTGTGGGAGATAATTCTTTTGAGCTCAACATCCCTTGATTCGTTGATCTTCACCGAGTGTCTAATGTGGATTGCCTTTAGCAATACATTCCACCATTACTAGACGCATCCGACATTGTACAAAAATGCACACCAAGAGATTTAAATCCAAACTACATGGAACAAGCTATAACTGATCAGATAATGCACACGCAGATGAAGAAAACTCACTAGCAGAATATCCCACTATATCAAGTTGTCAAAGCAGGCCAACTCCCTCACCAGGGCAAGTGGCTCACTAGGGACCAAGTTGAGTAGAATTTTCCTCATCTGATGGAGGAACTCAACACAATGGGGACTATTGCTTCCTAAGGGAGGATGAATGATCCAAGTGGATACTGGTGGCCACCTTCCAATTCCACATGGATCCTTGCCAGTGTTTCTTTCAGTGTTCAGTTTCCTTAATTGTAACACATTTTACTATTTTTAGCAGTCTTTTGGGTCCTAAACTTTCAGAGCCATTTTGAGGTCCTAAAGAACGGTTTTTTTTTAATCTACCACCAATGACTTTTGATAAGCCATGTTTTTGGTCATAGTGCTAGGAGAGATCTTTCCAATGGGGTATCATGTGTGTCAAATAGAGATAATATGACCAAGTTACCACCAAAGGATGTTGGATGCCCAACTAACCCTAATGGGGCCCATAAAATCTTGGTGTTACATCTTCCCGGGTTAGGGTTTTGGTTGTTTAGGCTTTCTATTATTTTTCAATAATAAAAAGGTCCTTGAGCCTCATTGTAATGCATTTTATAGGCATGTAGCCACCACAACTCTTCTCAGAGATAAGCTACCATCACCGACCTAGTCTCATTTCCATACTGTTTGTAAGCATATTTCATTATTTTATATTAATCAAAGGAAGTGTTATTTTTTCTACATCTCTATATTTATGGTTATATCTCTAATTCATTACATTCATGTTTAAATTCAGATCACATGTACTGTTGTCGGGTTTTCTCCATTTGATGGGCCCCGCTTGTACTCCTCATCATGCCCAACAAATCAAATGACATTTAAGCTTTGTCAACTTTCATGAATGGGTATGCAGCGTAATTTGTTTAGTTTTAACTTTTCATTATAACTTGATCATTCCACTAAATCCACCATTAAAAATTAATTAGAAAACAAACTAAGAACCTTTGCCTTCGAATTTATTTTTCGTTTTACAACGAGTTACAACATCCCCATTGAAAGCATGAGTATTATCAGATATTTGATGTACAAAAAGAAACTTTACAACATAAAAGTCACAAGGTTTCCAAAAATTGCCTCTAACTCTAAACAAAACCCCCACCTTTTCCTCAAGCCTTGATGGCATAAGGATGTCGAGTCTTGGCTCGCCCATTGGAAAATAAAGGAGGAGATCATATTAGGAATAAGAATAGTATTAGAAATATTATTACCTCCAATTTTGAGTTTAAATTATGGGATGATAACAAGCTAGAGTGAAACTCAAATTTAATGTATTATAAGGAGGTGATCAACCCCACCCTTGCGATTGAGAAGTATTTCTCTATCTTTACCAATGGTAAGAAGAAATTGAACATTTCAAGGATAAGAACTAATTCTCATGAGCTTCATAGTGAGAATAGCTATTGGTTGATTCCCAAAACACCATAGGACAAAAGAATCTTCCACCTTACCAATACTAAGAAGTTGAATATAATAAACACTTTCTCTTAGATTTCCTAGCTCTTATACACATTCATTCTTAGTTCCAAAACATTTTTCATCCTTCCAATGTTCTTGAATTATTAAGCCAGCAACACTATAGTGATTTTGGAGCACTTCTCTCCCTTCATTTATATCAAAGAAATAAAATATTGAAGAGTCACAATTAATCTCTTATTTCTTTAAGGCCTGATAGATCGCATTGGTCTTAGTGAAGGTTAAACATCATCATCACCATCACAAAAACATACACACACACACCCATATATTATTTTTTGGTCAAAAGAACTACATTATATTATCATCAACGGAATCTAGAGTAGAAAAATGCGCTAAATAGTGCCTTTAGATTCATGACCAAGAGAGGGGAGATAAATGGGTGCTAAGGATAATAGAAGATGCACAATGAGATAACCATTATTTTGGGTAGTCTTATTAGGTTTACATAACAAAAAGATGACAAAAAGGACCAAGAACCTGGCATAATCATATCATGGAGGGTGGTGGGGTAGAATTCTAAGGAGGCCTATAGGGAAACCAACCCGCTCATGCATATGGAAATTGATGTCTGCCACTTGGTCCTTCAAATCAAACAGGAGGTCATTGACATGTCTCTGGTTCTAGATGATACTCTCAAGTAGCTCGAGAGTCTCATTGAGGTAGAATTGAATGTCATTAAAGTGTGCCATGAATTCGTTTTAATCTTCATAATCATGCTCACTCATAATGTCCACGTTGGCCTTGATGCCTCTCAACTAATATTGAATGGTTTCTAGTGAGGCTAGAGCCTCCACTTTACATGGAAAGCACTCACAAGCTTGACTGATATCATCCATGTGTTCTCCACTCACTGTATCCTCCAAAGTTGAGCTTGACTCACTAATTTGTCATCCACCCTCGCCATGATGCTCTCCTCCACCATGGGGATGCCCACACTATCGGGGCATGATTGACCATTCTTGAATACTCGCAATGAGAATGAGTAGGGAGGATACAACCTCTGAGGAGGAACCAACCACCTGCACATGCCCAAGTGGCCGCGAATGGTGCCACACACTCCTTGCTTTGGCCTTACATCTCTAACCAAGTGAGGCCACCTAATGAATCCATACAAGTACGATGACATTGAAGCCCTTCAATGGCCTTGTACCTCTTCGAGTCCACAACCTTAATATTGAAAGGCTAGTCACAAGGCTATGCCAAAAAGAACACAAACACACTCCCAACGACTTAATCAGTTACTCAATATAAGCAACCATGAGATGGAAAAAAAGGGAATTATAAATTTCCCCACTACCAGAAACATACCCTCCTTCGTGAAATTTTCAAAAGGGCCTCAACAAAAGTAGGTGCCAGTGAAGACTGCGACTCTCTATAAGAAATTTGACTTGAGAACAAAAATGTAGCCATGACAAGGCCACACCCACCACCAGGCAATGTGCAACATTGACTTACTAATGACCACCAGAAACCACATTATCAATAAAGATTTCAACCATATATAAATAGTAGCCTAGAAATTGTTGAGTACCCACTCGCATAGTGTTAAAAGTGGAAAATAGGGCTAAACTCCATGTGGGTCATGTTATTTATGGTAGCTGATATTTTTATTAGACCCTTCTCATTGAGAGGTGTAGGATTGATCTAAAGATCATCCGATTCCGATAAGTATTTAGGGAGATATGGATTTATTTTGATTATGAAAGTATCATCAAGCTAACCAACAACTTGAGTAGGCTCAGAAGCCCAATAGTCGTGTCTATTCATCATCTACATTTTTAGTATAAATATGGAGGACTTGAAATCATTTGGAAGACACCTCTTCATGCGTAGTCTCCTACTCTCCACATCTGGGTTTTTGGTGAAGGAGAGACACACCATGAGTGATACGTTGGTCTTCAAGTAATGCCCTAGCTATTGTATGTTGCCCTAGCCACAGAGATCTGGCCGCGGTAAAGGATGCCTCATATGCAGCCAGAGGAAAGGCCCTATCTGCATTAAGGAAACTCTAATACGTTGTGCAAGAAACCCTTATACGCAGGCCATAATACGCTATCCAAACAAACTTTATACACTGGGCATAGAGACTCCTTACACACTGTTCATGGAGACACTTACATGCATATCATGGAAATAATTATACGTTTTTCAAATAAGAAGGTCAATCCATGGTAAAAGGAGTCATGTTTACAGAGTAAAAGAGGATAAGAAGAACTTTGCATTCCTCTCTAAAATTCTGCATGAATGTTAGGTGCAGATGTATGGTATACAGAAGGGACAAACCTCGCGTAAAGGGAGGAATAAATCTCATGTTTTTATCTCTGAATATTTCATAAAGTACAGGTGTAGGGATCCACAAAGAAGGAACATATCTTACATCTTCTCTATGTATTTTTCGCATATGTGTAGGAAACATATTCATAATTGTATTAGGGCACCTTGGGGTCTAAAGGCATCGAGTGCACCTTTAATGATTATTAGGTGCATAACACCTTTATCTCACATAGATGGAATGGAAAGAACCATGGATGGATGGACATCAATGGCATAAAAGATGTCTCTACGCTTTTCAAAGGAACAACATTAACATCCTACAATATCAGTCTTGGTTTGATGGTGATCTTGATTGAAGCATCCCCATAGCAAATCAAACACATTGAACATCTGTGGTAGATCTATTTTGTTGGCTCAATAAAGATTATGTTAGAAGTCCTGGCATAACTCTAGTATCAAAATAGGTTTCGATGATGGTCAAGAGATCCTTGGTCGACTAGTGAAAGGACACAGTCTCAATAGCATGATAGATGATATCATGGACAGCATGATGAACGTGAACTATGATAGATGAGATTATGCGCAACATGATGCAAGGGCAATATGATGCATTAAATCATGGATAACATGATGTATGGGGAGCATACTGATCATGAGCAACATGATGATGCATGATGTAGCATGATGGTGCTACACGGTAAGGTGCAGCAAATGGATGAGATGCAGCACTATGATAGCTGAACAAAGAGACTTAATTGAAGCAATATGTCTTCGGTTGATCTTTGTAGATTTCAAAAGTCAAAGAATTGACTTCTATGTACTTTCTCTCTCACTTTATCTGCTAAACTTTGAAGAACATAAAAGAATTGATCAAGGGTTTCCCCATATTGTGGGGTTTCTCCCTGGCTAGTGCCACATCTTGTGTCCTCTTGTATTGGCTTTTCTTCTGCGATTTATATTTATGTTATATCTGTAGTTTACTTTAATGTTGATGTGATTGGGAAAAGATAATGAGATAACTATGAAAATTAAAATAAATTTCTCTAGCATAGAACATACCTAAAATTAACATGGTATCAGAGCTGAGGTGAAGACAATGCCCAAGCAAGAGTGAAAAATCCATCACTAAAAATAGTTGGGATGGGACAAAAGGATCACTAGGTTCCTCATCCCTCTTCTAATTCACTAAGGGTGAAATTTAAGCAGAGAATATTATTAGAATGGCAGAGCAGAAATTTCTAATGGCCTACCTAAAGATCACTTCATTGTGAGGTTTAGATCTAAGGATGGAAGGAACAACAGATGCCTTGGTTACAATAAGTTCAGCAATTATATAAAGGAGTGTTTGAATGGTAGAGATACTTCCCTTGATGAAGATAAACAAATCATTCCATGGTCAAGGTAATGACAGGTAATACAATTCATCAAGGAGAAATGGTTGACTCTTCAAAGAAAGCAAGGAACCCCAGGAACTTCATCGGATAGATAATCATGGGATTATACTCGAAGCTGATACCACCTACCTTGAAAAGGGTGTAGGAAATATTACCCTAAACTGAATGAGGGTAACTCGATTCATTTACAGAAACACTTTTATGTACCTAATCGCAAGAAGAACCTGGTGTGCATTTCAGCAATGGAAGTTAAAGGTTCAAGTTGCAAGAAGTCCACTTGGGACCATGTCCATTAACACAACACTGGAGGTCTGTGAGTTAGATGATGATAGTGATGCATGAATTCAATAAGAGCATGAAGGTACATGTCTGAGATGTACCGAAGGAAAATATTTAAAGGGGACAATTACCGTCATGCCACAGGTCCACAAGTTTGGAACAACCCAAAGAGTTTGAGATTCATTATCGATAATCTCATGTATGCAGGTGGTAGAAAGCTCTCTATGGCTTGAAGCAAAACACCCCAGGCATAGTATAAGAGGATCAACAACTTTTTGATGAAGCTGAGATTCAGTAGGAGTGAAATTGATCCAAACCATACGAAGGTTGTGGATGAGAGACCTCTCATACCACCACCTATGCCTGATAGATATGAACCCTCTCATTTGCAGAAGATAAAGGGAGTTGGATTCTGAATGTGGAAAGATAAACTTCAAGGCTGTGACTACCTTGAGGATATTAACTTTTAGAAGTTACATGGTAGTGATTTCAAACTAGATTTGGGAAATTCCTCTGAGTTTCATAAACTCATTTGTGTTGATGTTCTTGGTGAACCTCTGTACAGACATACATTTTTCAATTAGTATGGTCAGATCATATTTGGTTGAGCTTCACTGGATTGGTGCCTAGAATCTTATGAGATATCTTTAGGGCACAATCTCTCATGGATTGAGATACACTGCCTAGAATATTTCAAATGTTGAGTGGGCAAGCAGTGTGGACGATCACTAGATCACTTCTCAGTGTTGGTTCTCCTTGGGATCTACTTTGATATCCTAGATAAGCAGGAAGGAGAAGTCGGTGGCTTTGAGCACTGGCAAGGTAGAGTATATTGCTGCTAGAGTATATTGAGTGAGTTGTTTGGATACCACTATGTAGCAAGATGATTAGTTCTCCTGTGAGGTCTAGATTATGTGTTCTTCATGACCATTATGTAGCAAGATGATTAGTTCTCCCATGAGGTGTGGATTATATGTTCTCCATGAGGACTATGTAGCAGGATGATTAGTTCTCCTGTGAGGTCTAGATGATGTTTTCTCCATGACAATTATGTAGTAGGATGATTAGTTCTCCTTTGAGGCCTAGATGATGTGTTCTCCATGGCAATTGTGTAGTAGGATGATTAGTTCTCCTGTGAGGACAAGATTGATTAGTTCTCCCAACGAGGCATCCTACCCATGCAGTCTGGTACTCAAGGGAAGTACCTCTCATCTGATCAATGATTAGGGAAATGAGGATAGGTACCATAGTAGTACCAATGGAGGCATCATTGTATCTACCGTACTCCCTATGCTAGGATGAACTCCATTGATCTAGGATCAATGATACTAGTCTGCGACCAGTTGTAGTAGTTGTACCTATTATGATGCTGACTTCGGGTCTGTTGATACTGGTTTGGGACCAGTGCTACATACTCTGAGGCTGACTTCGGGTTAGTGCAGGACTAGTTTGTGACTAGTGGTAGGAGTTGTACCTACTATGATGCTAACTTCGGGTCGGTTGAGATTGGTCTAGGAGTAGTGCTACATACTCTGAGACTAACTTCAGGTCAGTGTAGGACTAGTCTCGGACCAGTGGTAGGAGTGTTACCTACTATGATGCTAACTTCGGGTCAGTTGAGACTAGTCTCGGACCGGCGGTACACACTCTGAGACTGATGATACTATCTGGGACCAGTGGTAGGATTGGTACCCACTATGACACTGACTTTGGGTCATTTGAGACTAGTCTGGGACTAGTGGTACACACTCTCAATCAATCCTTCTTCTTCATGATTCAGTAGATCTAAGTTGAGCAAGGCAGAGCTAGCAAAGCTAAGCTGAGCTGAGCTGAGCAGAGCCAACAAAGCTGAGCAGAGCTGAGAAAAGTAGAGCAGAGATAGCAGATGTAGTAAAGCTGAGCAAAGCAGAGTAGAGCCAGCAAAGCGACCAAAGCAGAGCAGATCCAACAGAGCTGAGAAGAGCAGAGCAGAGTAGAGACCAGTAGAGCTGAAAAAATTTGAGCAGAGTTGAGTAGAGCAGTGTAGGGCACTGATGGTACAGATAGTACAACCGGGCATATGGATCAGCCGATGGAGCTCTGTTGGGTCCCTATAATACTAGTGATTACCCCATTACTATGGTAGTTATACCCCTTATTAATATTTTTGTGCCCTTAGTGCCCCATATTGTTATTACTGTGCCCCATAGAATCCCTCTATTGTTATTTTTGTGGCTTTATGTTATTATTGTTAGGTCAACTGGGTTATATTGTGACTCCTTAGACTCCTATATATAGAAAGGAGGTTTTGTCATTTGTATCAAAAAATAATTGTCATTTATCTAATGTAAAGGAGGTTGCCCCCTCGAAGAGGGTGAATTCTAAGGCGTTGATCTATCTTTTCTATCTTTTCTTGAGCTGGTTTCATAACATTTGGTATGAGACCTTTGGATTCTAAGGTTTCGCTGCTCCAAACAGGTCATCGTGGAATTTTCACTATAACGTTTTTTCTATGACGTTCCAGAAGTCGCAAAAACAACCCATATGAGAATAAATTGCGTTGAACCTTGGGTCCGAATGTCAAAGCGTTTTGCGAGATATTTGTGGAGATATGATCTGAGGAAGTTGGTCTTTTTAGAGGCTCCTAAATTACATTCAAAACAAGTGACCTGGGGAAAACCGTCATAACTTTCTCTCTAAGAAACAGATTGAAATTTCGTAATAAGGTACAGAAATAAGACTGACTGTAGTTGCTTCGGTGTATTTTTCAGATCCAAAGGTTGAAACAGTGACTCGTGGCATGTCGTACAAGTTCGCTCTATTGAACTAGTCTATAATCAAGTCACTGTGGGAGATTTCGCATAACTCTTCCTTGGAGAATCCAATTTGGGTCAGACGTGTGGCATTGGAAAGAGGACACAGAGGGATACTACATGTCAAAAATTCAGAACTAGATGATCGGAAGGTACAGAGATACATCAGAGGCAATATTGAGCTCCTGCAAAGTGAAAAAAGGTGTGTAGATTTTCTTAAATTTTTGCTTAAGCTTGGTTTGAAAATTTATTTGAAGGAATTCAAAGGGCATAGTAGAGCATTATTATCGGTAACTGATGCCTCGAGGAAAGAAAATGCAAATGCCTAGTAAGGAGCCTGGAAGCTCTAGCATGACTCATGAAGAAGAGGAAGAAATGCTACATGATATATCAAAATTACAAGACCAAGTGCAAAAAATGTCAGCCTCACAAAGCTAACAGAAGCTAAGATAAATGGCATGGAATCTAAGATAAAGGGTGTGAAAGCTAAGATGAATGATTGGATGACGCAAATTTGAATGACATACATGGGACGATTTGAAAGAGGAGATTTGAAAGACAGACATGGACGATTTGAAGACAAGTTTGAAGACAAACATGGACGAAGTTGAAGATATATAGAAAAAAAAGTTTTACACAAAGAAAGGTCACTAAAGGGTGAAAGGGTAAGTAAATGGAAACTCATGATGAGAAAAAAAGAAATTGTTAATCATGATTTCCATAGACTCAGATGTGGATCGAAGACCCTTCATATTCCAAAAAATCGATATGAGGAAGTTTGGTGGCAAGGATCCCGCAACATGGATATTACAGATGGAGCAATTTTTCGATCTCAATAATGTGCAAAACACACAAAAGGTACGTATGGCAACTTTATATTTGGAACCAAATCAGTTTGTATGGTATCAATGGCTTTGCTCTCGTAAACAATTTATCACTTGGGCAATTTTTACGGAAGAATTGATGGCACATTATGAGGATACAAAAAGCAACACTTTTTTTAGCCAATTGATAAGTCTCAAACAAAAGGGTTCAATAATGGAGCACATTGAGGAGTTCCAAAATTGAACATAAGGGTAAAAGATATTCCAGAGGAGCATAGGATTGATGTGTTCATAGGGTCTTTAAAGGATAATATCCAACATGATGTTTGCCTTTGGGAACCTGATTCATTAGAGAAGGCATTCAGGTTAACAAGAAAAATGGAAAGCAAAATTATGGCAACCAGGAAGCATACCAGTCACAACTATAAAGATGGAAGTGTTGTTACCCTAGCCTTCCACAACCTATAAGGTTGACACCCACCACAACAATTGGAAGAAAAAAGAGCAAAAGGGCTTTGTTACAGTTGTGATAGCAAATACACTAAAGGTCATAAGTGTGCTGAGAAGAAATTATTCTACATAGATTGTGAAGAGGAAGAAGAAAAGGAGCAAGAAAGGTCAAAAGAAGAGGATATACTCCAGGAACAAAGCCTAGATGAAGAAAAAATGAATCCGACGATAGCTTGTAATGCATTGGCGGGAATTACCACCCCTCAAACCATCAAGATAGAAGGACAAATCAAGAAGAAAAAGGTAATAGTGTGATTGATTCAGGAAGTACCCACAATTTTATTCATTGTAAGGTAGCAAAAGAATTGAATTGCTTCCTATATCCAGCACCAGAGTGTCAAGTGATGATTGCAAATGGAGGAACAATAAATTTCTCTGAAAAATGCCATAATGTCAAGCTATCCATGGGAGAGTATGTATTGACTAGCCCAATGCTTTCCATTCCAATGGGAGGTGCTGATGTTGTACTAGGAGTCCAATGGCTACAATCCTTGGGTACAATAGCTTTTAATTTTCAAGAACTTTTTATCAAATTTTCTACATAAGGAAAGGAAGTTGAATTAAGGGGTATTGCAGGGAAACCAGGAAAGATAATCAGCTGTAATGGTATGACAAAGCTTCTAAAAAGGAGCAAAGAGGTGTAATTGCACAATTATGTTCGCTAGATGTTTCCACATCGGAATCATCTATTTCTCCAGATCTCAAAAGTCCTGGACAATCATTCCAAGGTATTTGAGACTCCCAAAGGTCTCCCACCTGTGCGTGACCATGATCATGCTATTTATCTAATTCCAGGAAGTGTTCCTCCAAACATCAGGCCGTACAGATATCCCTATGTCCAAAAGAGTGAAATTGAACGTATGGTTGCAGAAATGCTAGAGGCTGGTCTAATTGAACTTAGTGAAAGTTCTTTCTCTGCTCCAGTAGTATTGTGCACAAGAAGGATGGATCATGGCGCATGTGTCCAGATTATAGGGAGCTCAACAAGCTCACTATTAAAGATAAGTTTCCCATTCCTGTCATTGATGAATTACTGGATGAATTGCATGGATCATTTACTTCACCAAGTTGGATCTTCGTTTAGGATATCATCAAATTAGAATGAAGACTGAAGACATTCCAAAAACATCATTTATAACTCATGAGGGTCATTATGAATTTTTGGTCATGCCTTTTGGCCTTACCAATGCACCTTCAACATTTCAAGGGTTGATGAATTCAATTTTCAAACCATTCCTTAGAAAATTTGGGTTAGTATTTTTTGATGATATACTAATCTACAACAAGTCTTGGAAGGATCATGTTGAACATGTTGACAGGGTGCTACAACTATTGGAGGAGAAACAATTATATGCAAAAAGATCCAAATGTTTCTTTGGAGTCCAAGAGGTGGAATATCTGGGTCATATTGTATCTCACGAAGGAGTTAAGGTAGACTCTAGCAAAATTAAAGCCATTAAGGAATGGAAAATCCCCACATCCATAAAGCATCTGCGAGGATTTCTCGGGTTGATAGGGTATTATTGCAAGTTTGTTAAGAATTATGTGAGAATAGCAACACCTCTAACAACATTATTGAAGAAAGATGCATTTTCATGGACTCAAGAAGCAACAAAGGCATTCGAACGTCTTAAAGAGGCAATGTGCCAAGCATCGGTCTTAGCTACACCGGACTTCACAAAAACCTTTATTGTGGAATGTGATGCTTCAGGAAATAGAATTGGTGCTGTTTTAATGCAAGATGAAAGACCCATTGCTTTTGAAAGTCGTCCAATCAAGGGAAAGTTTTTACACAAAGCTATTTATGAGAAGGAAATGTTGGAAATACTACATGCACTTAAGAAATGGCGACCGTACCTAATGGGAAGACACTTCAAGGTAAAAACGGATCATGATAGCCTTAAATACTTTTTAGAACAAAGATTATCCTCTGAAGAGCAACAAAAGTGGGTCACAAAGATGTTGGGTTATGACTTTGAAATCATCTACAAAAAAGGGAAGCAAAAGGTGGTGGCAGATGCACTCTCAAGAAAGGATGAGGATGTGGAAGCATTGTTGTGCGCCATTTCTATTATCCAACCAGATTGGATAAACGAAGCAAGGGAGGAATGGAAGAACGACGAAGAAGTGTGGGCACTTATTCGAAAGTTACAACAAGATTCCAGTACGTCTGATACATTGAGTTGGAAAAATGATTCGTTATGGTACAAAGATCGCTTATACCTCTGTAAGAATCCCCAGCTGAAACAAAAGATTCTTATGGAATTGCACACTTCTCCCTTAGGAGGGCACTCAGGATTTTTAAAAACTTACCACAGGGTTAAGAAGGAATTTTTGGGATGGCCTTAAATCGGATATTCAAAGTTTGTGGCAGAATGTTTGTTTTGCCAACAAAATAAAGTTGAAACAATTAAGAC
>APFE030573448.1:2046-48520 GCA_000404065.3 Pinus taeda | reverse complement strand
GAGGACTTATAGGAGGGATTCCCCATCATTTATTACTCCTCACTTCAAATTACCCTTCATTCATCTCGGAGAACAAGCAGCCAAGTCATGCATTATTAGGCAGCCGAGTAAGTGGAGGATAATTTTAAGGAAGTTGTTTCTAGCTTCATTTGTATAAGTAGAGAGGCCTAGGGCCTCACTAGGGTTGGATTTTTGTTGTAATTTTTCTTATGTAAACTTTTCTCAACTTTGAGCTTATTATTTTAATAGTTCCATGTAATCTTGTTATTGTTTTGGAAATAAAGATGGAATCCTTTTTGAGTTAGCACTGAGTTACCTTAGAGGGCCGAAGCTCTTAGGTTAGGGTCCATTCCAAGTAGACAAGGTCCTCTTTACTTGTATTTGTATGTTTTATTTCAGTTTGTAGATTAGGTTGCTGTTAGATGAATTTCTTTTATGGTCAAGAATAGGTTTCTTTTGATGATTCAATAGTTTGCTTCCATTTGTGCTTTCTATAGTAGGTTAAGAAGTGATAAAGAAAAGATCCAAAATGCCAGTAATAGTGCCATGGCCTCTCTTCCTCCCTCTAGGACCGTGAAATGAGGCAAAGACACTCTTGCTGCCCCAAAAACATAGTTTTCCTCATTCATAGGACTTCTAGTGTTCACAACCTTTTAGTTGGTTAATAGTCTAGTTTGCTTTGCTTCAGAAATTCTCCATCATGCTCACTTATTTATTTACAATAGTCTTCTTTCCTAGATCACTATTTAGACTAGTTTGATGCAAAACTTAGTTTTTCTGGATGCACTCATTTCATTTCTTGCTTAACCTCATTGGTTGATTGTCAGTTGTTTATGCAACAAATATATTCTAGCAGCAGGCTAGGATATCATCCATCCCATCCTCCATTTGATCCATTCCCTACAGGTCGCCCAAGTCTCCCCTCAATTCTGCCTTTTTTTCCTGCATTTTCCACAGAATTCCTTCCTCTCTCCTTGAGCAGATCCTATAATATTTCTCTCTCATAATGACTCTTGGTAAACCTTAGGTTCCTTAACAGCTCATTCCAACCTTCATTCACCTTTTCTTCCCACTCTCACACCCTCAAAACAACCAAAACTACTCTCGGCCTCCTCCTATAGGCCTCCTCTAGAACGTTGTTTTTCCTCCTATAGATTTTCCTGTAGGCTTTATTTTGAAGGCCAAGTGTTGGAAAAGCCTCCAGAAGGCCACCTGATACCTCCTAGGATACAACCACACCATACTACATCCTCTCAAGTGCCAAAACCGCCCTTCAACACCACCTATTTTCTGCCACCTTCACAAATAGTAAATCACATGCATGTCAAATTCACATAAAAATCCAAAAATATTTTTTTTGCTCATTTACTTCAATAAATAGCTTAGTTAGATGTTTTTTGATTCCTTGAGTAGGTAATGTAATTATTTTCATGGTTTCCATAGGGTTTTCTGCAAAAGTAGGATTAGTTGGTTAATTAGGATTTACTTGGTTTGCTTTACATTTCAGTCTTTCTCCTTTCTGTAGTTAGAGTAGTATCTGCAGAGTAGTCTTTCTCTCCTTTCATCACATATAGAGCTTCTTTTGGAATCCATAGAAGTTAGCTTAAGCTCCTAGTGATCTTGTGCCGGCTGACCCAGTGACAACCTGCAGTATGAACTAGTACTTGTGCATACAGCACCGTCGCTTCCAAGTTTGTTAGGAACTGCCGGGTTGATAAGAGTAAAGTAGGTAGCCTAGGAGTTGCAACATTATTGCTGCAATACTAGCACTCACCAATAATATTGATCCAGTAATTGCCAACCCTTGCAATTTTATTTTCTGAAGCCTCTAAAAGTTTCACCAGTTTTGAGTTCCACGCAATAGGGCCTTCAAGCTTCCACGTACACTGACTATCTACCAATTTAGACAACAACTCATGTAATTCACATGGAAAAGAGCAGAATAATATCTCTGTTCATCTGTGAATATGTATCCATTTAGCCCCTCATCTTTTGACAGACGCATATTCCTATTTTCTTGAGCTGCAAATTCATGTAGCTTCCAGTCTATCCACTTCTTGATTTCTTTCTTAGTTGGGAACTATTTATGCGACATCACACATTCCTCAGATAGATCCCAGTCCCACTAACAGAACCATTGGTTCGACATAAGAATGATACATGTAACCAATCAAGTAAGAATGTAACCAAAGATACAAGAATGTAACAAAGCATACAAAATGACACATGTAAGTGATATATAACAACATGTAACTAGTCATACACTCTTGACAACACATTTCACGAAACGACATCCTTATTCCCATGGCGACATGACTATGACCATGACCAAAACCATGGATATGAAATAAGCACATAGACAATAAGGATGAATTTCACATGTATGGCCGACATGAATGCATGGAAAACACATTCACCCAAGGAGAGCACAACCACACTTTATACCAATCTGTAACCACCTTCCTCCCACATCTACCTAAGTAACCATCGAACTGAGGTAAACATGCAACGAGAGAGGCAACTATAAAGGGATTCAACCTCCTTGATGAGCTTAAGGAAATGGAATTGACGGAGCACATCAACCATACCTTTCACATCCGTAAGAAAACCCCTAGGAGACATCTTAGCCACTCAGACAACTTTCCCTTAGATCCCACTTATCTTTTATACCTCTTGACATCTAGTCGCTCTCATGCTATGGGCATGCCAGCATCTAGGGACCTATGGACACTCTCATAGTCCTGTAAGCCAATTTCCAAGGACTTTTCCCTATAGACCTGTTCTAGCGTCTGTGTAATTCAGGGCACTTTTCTAACCGATAATTATGGCCACTATCAAAAACTTTTTATAACTTTTAGAATCCATTAAAGACATTGTTCACAAGACTAATAAACTAAAAATCAACCTTAGGACTAGGCCTAACCATCCCTACCTGGAACTAACATTTTGTCACACACTTAGCATCAATGCAACGTACAGGTCTAAGATACAAGACAAAGCATGAATGACCAAAAAATATTATGAATGACAAAAAGAATCACCACCTTTTCCCTTGAACTTTTATTACATCAATTAGGTCTTGCATCCATCATTTTAACAATTTCATGTAAATGCATGAAATGACCATGACATGAACAAATCAATTAACCATGCTTATAAACAACATAAAACCATGTAAATAACAAAGATATAGCAACCATTAAATCCAAATATAAACAAGTGCAAAACCAAGAGAACTTAGCTTTCATTAATAATAGGCAAATTCGACCAGGTTCGAGACTTCCACGTAGCACCCAATCATAGACATGGCTGAACCAAATCTTTCTTTCAACTAGTCACCCCCGTGCCATATTCCAAGCATGAATTTGGGATCTCATGGACAAACAAATACAAAAAAAACCAAGGGAATCCAATGGTTAAACTACCTCCACCCTCACCAAGCCGTGATCACACCGAAACTGGTGCTTCGATCAAAATTGAACTGAACTTCGAATGCCATCTAGAATCCATAACTATCCTTGATGAATCTTCCATCTCCTTGTATCTCAGGCTTTACCGCAATCCAATCATAGATCAGTTGGCCCCAAATCGATACCAATCTCTCAAGCTTTACCGCAATCCAAACCCGGATCACTAGGCCCTAAATCAAGACTTCTCCCTTAGGCTTTACTGTGTATACCACCAAAACTAATCAAGGGATTTCTAGGAATTTGGGAATCAACCTTGAGATCCATTTAGCAAACAAAAGCTCAAAACTAAGATAAACATCCCAACATACCATGGCATCTAGAAAAAGTCAAGGCTAGGATGAAAACCCCTATCATAACTTGGAAAAACCATGCCATTGATAGCAAGAGAACCATAGACCAACATGAAAAGACATGCATGTTAAAACGAGCTAGGAAATCACACATGCAATATGTTACCTGTAAGTATTCCTGCAAAAGCTACTTGATCCTTATTTTCTTCCTTTCCCTTTTCTTGTTTTTCCTTCCTTGATCCAAAGCTAGAGTGCTCCAAGAAACTCTAAGTGCCCAAGAGAGAGAGAGAGAATAATGAGAGAGCTCCAAAACTTGAACTGACAAAAGGTCACCAATTGATCATCAGAAGCCTTTTCATTAATGACGCCTCTAATTTCTTAATTTTCCATTATTTTCCTTCAATTTACTCCTCACATGCAACTTGTGACCTTTCACCTTACTTTTCTCCTAGTTTCCTTTATTGTCATAAATAAATGTGTCAGAAATGTGGGTTTTTCCTTTTAATGCCTTAGCCTTAAGCTTTTCCAATTTTCTTAGCGATAAACACATCCAGTGATGCCCACCAGGATATCTTTGCCCAACATGCAGCTTGGAATAAGTGTCCCTTAACCGTTGTCATATTTTTCCTTTATTAAAATTGATTACATGAAATTTTCACGAGGGTTGTTATAATATTAATGTTGTTGATCCAATTTCTTATTTTCTTTAAATGGAAAACTTAATTTAATCATGAAATATACAAAAATTAAAGAATAGCACAGATTCAACTATTTACATTTGTAGTAGATATTTTATTGCATAATCATCTTTCATTAACAAGGATATAAATCATTCTTGTAAGAGGCAGAAACGTGTTATTCTTGGTTGAGTTACTACTATAGCTATAGGTGTGTGAAAATGATAAAGAAATAGCAATGCATTTGTAGAAAAAATTGGCATAATGGATAGAACCATGGCTATAATTAAAAAGAGTCTGTATTTCAAGTTCCAATCTCTACAATATTTCTTTAAAGTTATGTTGCGTGGAATACATTTTAGAAATTTTTTCCTTCAAAAAATATACTTATCTTATTCATTAAAAATATCATACTTTATTTTAATTTATGTTGGAAAATGATACCTTCAAATATTAGATTGATTTCCTACAATTGTAGCAAAATTTCCACTTGCAATCTTGTGATCTCCCGTATATGGCTCAAATCCCAAATCTAAATTGGATATTGGTGTATATTAAAACTAGATATATAAGTGGTTATGGAAAAACACAAAAGGAAATATAGCAATAATATAAATAAATTGAATATATTGTATATTTGTTTCTCATTAACTCTGCTTTCACTATGTATTACAAGGCGGGCTCATAAGGCATCTATTGTTAGAAAATATAGAGAGATCAGATAGCGATTACACATAATGCCAAACACCCTTTTATATATTTATTGCTAACAAGAGTTATAAATATATAAGACATAAATCATTGACTTCGACACAACTAGATCACAACAACAACTCATATATATGGAAAAAACTACTTCTAGATTGATGCTTGGAACTCACAATGACAACTTACAATAACACATGGAAGGATTACTTCTAATACCCTCAATTAATGCTTACATGGAAAACATTGAAAACACAAATTACAACAAAAAGGATAATCTATGTATGATTGGTCTTCATCAACACTCACATCCACTTTGAAATCTCACAAACACTGCTCTTGCACCACCACATCTTTGAGTTGTCACTTGACCTCCATTTACAATGCAACCACCTCTAACCACCATTAATGAACATTGCAAGATCAACATTGTTGACTCCTCATGTCATTGGGTCTTCCACAATAAGATTCATCAAGTAGTGAACCGTCCTATGGCCCAAGCACCATCTGTCAAATATTTCTCTTTCCACTATCTATCGGTTACTAGGATGGAGGTATGGAAATTGAACATGTTCAAAAGTTTATCAAACACCTTGATCTTACTAAAACAAAATAAGTGATGTTTTAGACACCGAAGCTTCCAGTTTAAGAACCACCAAGCCTTTTTATAAACAAAATTGAAAGAAATAGAAAACTACTTCAACTCACGCCACAAATTCTACAACTAATAAAACACCAATAAGTCAACCATAGACATCAACATAATTTCACAAACTATTTTCTCAACACATTCAACTGCCATAATCATTAAAGATATACCATGTGACTGATAAAATAGTGAAATTGAACCCTCTATATATCCTTGTGTAAATATAAGATCAAAATCTGATGGGATGGGTTGTTGTGACCACCCTCCTCCCACATTCACTCAATTTAACCAGTCCGTCGGGGTAAACATGTGATGAGAGGCTACTATGATGTGATTCAACTCCCCATGTATAGTTAACGAAGTGGAACCCAAAAAAAAAAAACCATTCTGACTTTCCACACATGCTATAGAATGTTCATGATCCAACGAACCCTTGCAGGTGACCAACCCCTGAGGAAAATTGAAATTTCATTTCCCTAGAGCCTCAATCACTCCCATGACAATGCCTGCATGGGAGTAAGGCCCTCCACTCACTCCCACATCAAGGAATCCATGCAATTCTGGCCTTTTTCAAGTATTTTGTTCCAGCGACCCTAGATTATGTGCCACTCTTTTAGGACTAGGATTCAGACCATTGGCCAGAACTTCATGAAACTTCCAAAAATGATAAATAACATAAAAACAAAGGTACTAATGCAAACAATTGATCAATGAATTTAATTGACCCCTACTAGCCATGACATGAATTTTGTCGAACGTGTCACAAATATACATTCTATAGGTCATAAAAACATATCTAAGCATAGGGGTCTCATACTTATCTGCGAATAATGAGGAAGAACTGATTCCTTATTACAATAGTTGAATTATCATTTATTAGGTCATATATTCATTGTTCATTCATTTTCTAATCAAAACATGATGAAAGACATATATCAAGTCTGTCATAAAACATCCTCATAACTAACATATATTCAACAGAAATAACAAAGATATAGCATCCATAAAGACCACATATGAACAAGTATATTTTCCCATGAAATACAAGAGGAAAGGAGCTCTTATTAACATATGAAAAATACAAACATGTGTAGGACTTCCACGTTCCACCCGAACATAGATTGGCTGAACCAAATATTTCTTTTAGCCAATCACCCATGTGCCATATTCCAAGCATGAATGTGGGATCTCATAAAAGAACTCAATAAAAACCAAACTAGGGTTTCTAAAGGAAAAAGCACCTCAATCCTCAACCAGTCATTCCACCTCATGGTTTGACATTAGTAACCATCACAAAATTGGTATTTACACAAGTTTTCTAGGGCTCCAGAGCATTTGTTCCAACCAAGGTTTCCAGGACTAGTAATTCAACCCACAACTATTGTTGAGCTTCCAGAACATTTGTCTAACCAAGGCTTCCAAGACTAGTAACTCAACCTACCAAGTGTTTCTAGAGCGTTTTTCCAACCAAGGCTTCCATGAGTAGTAACTCAACCCAAGATGTTATAGGGCCCCCAGAGTGCTTGTACAACCAAGGCTTTTAGGAACTAGCAACTCAACCCATAGCCATGAGGAACATGAAAACCAAAGAGAAAATAAAAAGAAAGATAGCCACAACACCATGGCTATCCAAGAAATGGAAAGGCTAAGCAAATCCACTATCAATCCACGCATTCCTCTATGCCAATGACAAATCATAACCAAGAAACCAGATGCATATGCCATGCGTGTAAAAACTAGCAAGGAGATCATACATGCAACTCAGTATCTACAATAAAAACCCGATGTAGCTATTGATCCTGATGTCCTCTTGCACTTTTCCTACTTGATCCAAAATCCCAAGTATGCCGCACTCCTCCAAGAATGCTCCAAGAAAACTCTAAGTGTCCAAGATTATGAGAGAGAGTAGAATAGAGAGGTCGAAACTAAAACTGACAAAATTCTACATTGACAAAAGCTACCAATTGATCATCATAATCCTTTTTATCAATAAGGGCTCTAATTTCTTCGTTTTCCATTATTTTCCTTCATTTTCCTCCTCACATGAAACTTGTGACCTTTCACCTTCCTTTTCTCCTAATTTCCATTATTTTCATAAATAAAATTCCAATCAATGTCTCTTGCATTTCCAAATGTTTTTCGATTGACTTTTCTAATTTCCTTAGCCATAATAAACTGAATGAACAAAAATCAGGATGTTTTCCCCACAATTCATCTTGGAATACATGTCCCATGACCTTAGTATTATATTTTTTACATGAATTTTTAACCATGAATGTTACGGAACCCTCCCCATTGGGGAAACAATGTCCTCGGTGTTCTATGACACCTACAACCAGCAAGACTTCTGAAAAGAAAAACATACTACCCATGGAACTTTACAACCCAACTTGTTGTAGTGTTTATAATGACCACTAACAGTGTAAACTTTGAAATGAGAACTGTAAACTAAAAACAAGGAGTCTAGCCAAAAAAACATGAAAAACAACTCGAAAATGAAAAATTTTGATGCTGGAATAATTTTTTTTTTCAACATTTTTTAAACATGGTTGTAAAAACTAATAAAAACCATACTTTTTTAGGCCACATTTTCAACATTTTTTCGCAATGACGTTAAGGATGAAATGTCATGACTAAAAAAACCCTTAAAATCTTTACAATTTTTCAACCTTGGAATTAAAACCAAAGACCATGACTACAAAAACCTTAAGTTTTCAACATATTTCAACCATGGCATTATGAAATTTTTCTACTACTATTTTTTTTTAAATGAATACTTGAATGAAAGAGTCATTATACGAAGATAATTTTTTTTTCAAATGCTAAAAGTATAACAACTTCAAACTATTACCCTAAGACAACCTGACACATTACAACAAAAATTTAAAAATAAACCATCAAATTGACAAGCACTGTAGGCGAACTGATCCATTCTAATGAAAGCTTAAAGACCAACCATTAAATTGACACATTTTGGGGTTGGACTCCATACAATATAACGGAAGCTTTAAAATCAACTATCAAGTTGACAAATAATGGGATCAGGTTGCTGGTTGAGGATCAACACAGACCCTGCATGAAAAAAAATCAAACAAAATAATAAATAAATAAAAATGAAAAATACAAAAGAAAATAAAAATTAAACATTGAAAAATAGAGAGCCAAGTTTAAAAATATAACAGTAATAAAAAGATATATAAAATGTTTAAAAAAACAGGGCTTTAACAAAAAAAATTAAAAATATGAAAAAATAAAACTAATAAAAAATAAGTCAGAAAAATATAATTAAAATATATTAAATTAAAAAACATGCAAAAAAAAAAAATATATAAAATACAAAAAAACCAAACATAAAATGTAAAAAAACAAAATAACTTAAAATGAAAAAATTAAAAATTATATATAAATTATATATAATATAAAATATATATAATATATGAATTTTTTATTTTTTTAAATACAAGAAAATTAATACAAAGTAAAAAAAGAAAAAAAAAAATGAAACACAAGATAACTACAAAAAATGAAATAAAACATCATTAAAAAAAAAAAAATTAAAATTAAATAATTTAAATAATTTAAAGAAAAATTCCCACGATCACCCCACCCCCGCGTCCCAACAAGCCCAAGGGGGTGGAGGCCTAATTCTGAGAATCGAGCCTCCACCCCCATGAGCCTGTTGGGCCATAGGGGTGGGGCAGGAGGGTGCTACATGCAGTGCCCTCTCACCCCACCCGCATGGCCCAACGGGCTTACCGGCGTGGAGGCCTAATTCTCAGATAAGTTTGCCTGACTAGTCTGCTGATAAGTTCCCAATATTTCCTTCAAATCACTTATTTAACTGCAGACCAAAAAGTATTTGGACATATTAAGAAGTAATGCCTCTAATCCTTCTTCATATTCATCATCAAAATTATGAGGCCTAATCTTTTTACTTTATTCTTGCAACTAAGATGTCACCCTTTTCTTCTTAGACATCGAGGTATTGCTTCCAGATTTGTATTCTCCTTTCTCATCACTCATGAGACTCACTTCCACTAGAAGTTATAGAATCAATAGTATCCGTTGATTCAATCCTAGCTCTCTTCTTATGAGTTTCTATTATTTTTTATTAGCTCTATCATGTTCTATTTTTATTCACATAAAATCATTAATGTCATCCCCTTCTTATTTAGATATGGATAGCCTTTTTTTTTTATGTTATCTAAGTGTACCTCCAAGCCACACACTATTTGTAATAACTCATTTTTTTTCTACAATACTAGCTCCTCCAGCCATTATTAGAATCTCGGTATTAGGTTCCTCAACCTCTAGGTCATCCTATGGAATTCTTCCCATTATATTCCTCACCTATAATGTTTTATAATTGTCCTTTAAAATTCTGAACATAACACAAAAAATAAATAATTGCTTTAGTTTTGATGACCCATACAAGGCCAAACTAATAACACTTCTAATATTCCTCATTTCCAACACAAATTTTTAAAATAATTTATTAACTATAAAAAATTTCATACTTTTTCAATCTTATATTCATTTCTTTCTGATTTTTTTATCATTAAGATGCTTCTTTCCCAATCATACCAGAACTCCCTCTATTATATTAACATTTTTCCTTGATACTCTAGCCTAATAACATGAAACTATTCTTAAAAATCTCTCTTCTTTATTGAGCATACTATTCCATAAAGGAAATTTGAATATCTCTTATCAAGATATTCATTTTCCCTTTTACCTTAACATATTTCTTTAAGTTTTAACATTCCACTTTTAACTCATATATATTCAGATTGATATATTATTTATCTTTTATATACTTTCCTTTATCTTTTATATAATTCCAAAGTATATTAGTTAGAATTATTTAGTTATTAACAAGATAGGTTGTTTTTTTATCCGTCTTCATATTTCATCTCTATATATGTTTCATCAATTTTTTATTATATATTTCCAAAGTATATTAGTTAGAATTATTTAGAGTTATTAACCAGATATATTGTTTCTTTATCCACCTTCATATTTCATCTCTATATTTCCAAAGTATATTAGTTAAAATTATTTAGACTGATATATCCTTTATCTTTTATATAATTCGAAAGTATATTAGTTATAACTATTAACAAATATATTGTTTCTTTATCCACCTTCATATTTCATCTCTATATATGTTTTTTTTTAGGATAATAAAATTATAGTCTTCGGCATTAGTTTAACTCTATATTTTCATACTAATATCACAACTTCCCAATGGGATTTAACTTTATCAAATGTATCGCATATTTCGTATATAAGTCTCCCTTTTGTTATATTATACATTGCATGTTTCTATTTATTGCAATTTTTTTTACATCCGTTATCCGAATGTGGTATAACTAGCATTTGCACCAGATGTTGCAAAGGAAATGCCGTAAGGCATAAATTGAAGAACACAAATACAACAAAAGAATACTTCGAGAAAGAATAAAAATATATTGAACGCTCAAATCAATGCCCCATTAACTGGAACCACTTAGTAGACATATCTATCAACATTAGGATTATACACAATGATCAAGAAATTTCCCATATACAAACAACACCTTCCACAAGAACCTTTTGTCACATCCACATTTTAAAAAATGCTTTGGAATGTGATTGGAATCTCCCATATTGCCTTCTTCATTATGCAGATAAATCTTCCATATTGTTATTTTCATCATGAATATTGTTAGTTCATTGTTGTAAAGTGTTAGTGTATTAAATTCAATACTATAAGTTCGACAAGCGAAAAACATTCCTCAAGTAGCATAATATGCATTTTTCTCTCAACCATGCATAAAACGAATTGTTAAAGAACAAGATATCATTTTAGTTTTGTATTCTATAAATATACTAAAGCTTTAGGAAGCTTGATGAAATAGTTGTATACAATAAAGGATTATTGAAGAATTTGAAAAGGATGACTAAAGAATTTGAGAAGGAACAATTGTGTAAATTAAGAGATCAACTAAAGAATTAAAATTTGAACATAACTCCATAAGCAACAACCTCATCAGTTTTAATTCTTTTGTAAAGATCATTCCCATTAAAGAAGCCCTGCAACAATTGTTGTGATTTGAGAATTCCCACCAGCCAAAATAATATCATGGATGAATCTCTTGCCATCTTAGCATCATAATCAACAAAACCAAAACACTCTCTCTTCACACACTCAGATGAGAACACCAAGCTTGTCAATTGAGTATGTAGGAAAGACCTATTTCTTCTTTCAAGGAATGGTTGTGTTTCTCGGAATAAAGAAATTCATAACACTTCTGGCTTTATTGCGATCAAGTCAAGAAGTAACAGGTCCTGTACATCCATTGCCTCCTCCACTTAGAATGGAAGCTTGCAATGCAAAAGCAACAACCACATCAGTATTAATTCTTTTGCAGAGCTCATTCCCATTAAATAATTCCTACAACATCTGTTGTGCTTTGAGAATTTCCACTAACCAAAACAATATCATGGATGGATCTCTTACCATATTAACATCATAATAAAGAAAACCAAAACACTCTCTCTTCATACACTCAGATGAGAACACCAAGCTTGTCTATGTAGGAAGCACCTATTTCTTCTTTCTAGGAATGGTTGTGTTTATGGGAATAAAAACATTCATAACACTTCCTTTTGTATTGTGACCAAGAGAAAGAGGAGCAACATCAATAAGTAATAGTTCTTATACTCCCATTGCCTCCTCTTAGAATGGAAACTTGCAATGCAACTTTGTAAGCAACAACCTAATCATTGTTAATGCTTTTGCAGAGCTCATTCCCATCAAAGAAATCCTGCAACAACAGTTGTGATTCAAGAATTCCCACTAACCAAAACAATATCATGGATGAATCTCTTACCATCTTAGCATGTCAAACACTTTTCTATAGGCTCCATGCACTTTGCAAATAGATTTGTTTTCATCTCTTCAGACCTAGATTTAATTATTGTTGAATAAAAGCCCATGCCCCCATATAATGAATCAATATATGTGGTTGTCTGAGCAGTGGATGAAGAAGACCTCCTCAACAACAACATTTTGATGCTCATGCCAAGCAGTTTATCAAGACCAAAATCTATTTCAATGGTTCAATCCATTCACACATAATTTTTGACATATATGATCTTGCTGAGCATAGGTCACATTGCAATCAGGACTGACTTCATTCTCAAATCTGAAATCCACGCACAAATACCCATATAAGTTGGTGGTTAATGTAGTCTATCTTAGACTGCGAACTGAATAATCTTCACTACTCTTTTTTATGTTTTGCTACCCAAAACTGAAAGTAAAATTGGTCTACATTGCTATGCAGCTTCGTAGGCAACTGCCTCATTGGTGTTAATGCTTTTACAGATCTGATTCTCATTAAAGAAGTGTTGCAACAAATGTTGTACTTTCAAAATTCCCACCTTGGGCTTTGCTCTTTGTCAAGGGCTGGCAAGTTTTATGGATATGTTGTTGTTGAGGAATAGGATGAGATTTTCTATATTTACAGTTTCTTTCATTTTCGATAAGGCTACAGTAAACTAAAATGCTAAAATAGAAATATCATATTGAAAAATTGAAGTTTAAAATTTAGCTAGGTAAGTAAAAAATTGGGATATCTGAGGCATTTCCTCCCGTGTTTCCACTATGTTGCCCAAGGAGGTGTTACAAATTTTGGGGATGGAAACAGTAGCATCGTACTATTACCGTGAAATCCTATACACGTTACTTCACCAGCTACATGTTGACATGTTATAGGCATACCACCATGAATTCTAGCTTGAAGCCCACCACAGATGATGTGTATCTGGAAATTAAAGATATGGGAACCTTAGTTATGTCAATGTCATACATTAGACAGTCTACAAAAATATTTGGGAAATAATACTGTGTTTCTTCCTTGAGTTTTTGGTAGTAGGATAATCAACAAAACCAAAACACTCTCTCTTTATACACTCAGATGAGAACATCTGTGTATGTTTCAGGTTGTTGAAGAGATTGATGGTGGGTACCCATTTGGTTTGATTATTGCACTCGGATTGATTCAACAATGTACTAATCGAAATCTACTGTTTTGAGTGTGTTCTCAAAGAATCCGTGAACCCCAAATCTGTGGTTTTGAGTGTATTATCAAGGAATAAAGACTTCGAATACGTCTTGAGGGAATTTTGTTGGGATTGATGTGCTCCAAGTTGGGTGTCTGCATTGAATGATTTTGGGCTTTGATATGTTAGATATGTTGAAGACATTTTGAGGTTATTGGGATTGTTCTGCTGCAAGTTGGGTTTTTGCATTGAAACATTTGGGCTATTAATATCATGTTCAAGCAGGGATCTAACTGGTATCCGAGATCCAAGGGATTGAAGGTCAAGGATGCGTTTCAGATAGCCTTACTGGTTGCTGTGAGCATATGGTTGTTGTATCAGGTTAAGCATTCTCATGATAAGAAGCAGGCATATCAAAAACAGGCGTCTCTGAAGGCTGAGGCCAGTGGTGATGGTGGCAGCAGATGGAACAATGATGTATTTGGGCATAAATGGAAAGTGGAAATCCCTCAGGATGTTGGTGATACTGTGGATATGGTGAAGCATGAAGGAAATACTAAGGAGGAAGAGGAGATCGTGGATCGGCATGAGACGGTGGAGGAAAATGGTAATGAAGATCATGGTGGTGGAGATGATGAGCTAGATCGCCACGAGGATGAAAAGACTGAAGAATAGAGTCAGGAGGAGCATGAAAGAATTATAGAGAATGCCATGAATAATGAAGCAGGGAAGGAGTCAGAGGCAGTGGAAGAGGAACGAAATGGTGATGTGGGAGCCAAGTTTGCGCAGATGGAATAGGAAAATGGGGATATAGAGGAATCCCAAGAGGCTAAAGATGAACATAATGAGAGCCAGGAGGAAATCCCAGAGTCTAAAGATAAAGAGCACGACAATGAGCGAAGTCTTGAAGACAAAAATGTTGAAAACCAGACTGAATATAACGAGAGCGAGGAAGAAACTGCAAAATGTAAAGATAAAGAGCACAACAATGCTGAAAATCAGATTGAAGACAACAATGCTGAAAATTAGACTGAACATAATGAGAGCGAGGATGAAGTTGCAGAATCTAAAGATAAAGAGCACATCAATAAGCAAAGTCTTGAAGACAAAAATGCTAAAAATCAGACTGAAATTGGACATGGATTGGATCATCCTCTTGCCACTGGCGGAGAGGACGTGGAAAGGAATTCTACAGAGTCTGTCAAGTCACCGGAAACAGTTCTTGAAAAAAATGAGACTGCTTCGTCAAATCTCAGTTCTGATGGAGAAAATGTTAAGGAAAAGTTTTCAGGTACAATGAAGATTGAGGAAGTTGTTCCAAAACAGAATGAGATTAACAATCTGGATAGCGGTAAGGATGGTGCTGTGGTTGATCCAAATATAGCACAAGAAGGCAAGAAACTGGAAGAAAAGAATCAGGAAACCAATGCCACTTATAGCGATTCTGTTTAGGATACGAAAACAGAAGCAGATGGCAAGAAACAAGAAGAAAATAACAAAGAAGTTATTATAGCTGAAGAACATGAAATTGGTAGGGAAAATAATGCAACAACCAAACATGAAATTCAGGTAGAATCAGATAATGGGTTCCATGATTCAGAAACTTCAGAATCAAAGCATGGGACAGACGGACTGGTCAGACCAAGTCGGATAACACTGAGCGTGTTTCTTCTGTAGATCAAGGCACAGCGAAGGGTGAGATAGGAGTGCCTCATGGTGCAATGTCAGAAGATGCCAAAGGCCTTACCTCATTGGATCAAGATGAAGCAAATGTTGAGCATAATTTAACTATAGATCATGAAACCACATCTGATACTGATAAAGCTTTTGAAGGCGATTCAATTTCAGCTTTTTCAGAAACAAATTCAACCATGGAATCTGTACATTCTAATGCTGGAGATGCTATTTCTCAGGATATGCCAGAAGAAAATGAAGTGGGTGATTATACAGACCTCGGAACTTTACCTAAGGGTGAGGCCAAAGGGCAGACCATAGAGGAACTTTCTGTGCAGTGAATGTTCGATCTACTAATAAATCTTTTTCATCAGAAAATCTCAGGCCTGTAGCGATAAAGCTCAAGTAATGCATGATCCACCGAACCGCTTCTACCGCATATGAAACTATTCGACCTCATGCCAAATGAAACGCCCAAACCGTTTGGGCAACCCTTTTGAATGAACGGCTTAAATTGTTGCAATCGTCTAACATATAATCGTGTGGATTACAAGATGACAGGTAGGCAAAGAGGGGAGTTGATTTCAAAGGGAAACGCCTTACGGCATAAATATGATGAAAAAAGACAAAGGGATGCCAAATGATATACATAAATAGGACACAAAAAAACTATCATGTCTCTTTCCACTAAGACATGAAGTAAGATGCCTGAATGCTGTGATATAATAATGAGCTTGCTACTTACTAATTACTTGCTAAGTTGCCAGACATCCAGTCTGCACATGTCCAACTTTTAAGTGTGTTGGCACAAAGGTTTTGTTGCTCTATGCTTGTGCAAGATTTCTCTCTACTTCAAGGGAACTTTCATTATTTTCGACAGCGCTAACGTTACTACGTTGACTAATAACCACCTCTTTCACAAAAAATAAATCATCAAAAAACTGAAAATAGATAAAAATACGATTCCATTGATCATCATCGACTTGTGACAGGGTTGCAGTGTATCAGTTCTCCAGTCTAGCCATATAGTTGATTTGTTTGACTGTAGTTCTACGCCATTAAGTTTAAAACTGACCAGTTCATGGTTGTTTAGCGTAGCAACCAAATCTTGAGTTTTAGTGTTAATCTTGAGTTTTAGTGTTCGGAACTAATTCCACAGTAGCCATTTATGAATCACGTTTCGAGTCTATAGCAAGACTCGTCATCATCGTTCAACTGCTTGAATGTTATTTCACTGAATGCCAGATGATAAATATACTAGATCCAAGCTTTAGTTGTTGAAAAATTTGACTTTGGTCTCTTCTTGTATCCGGAAACACCATCTTATGCAACATCTGAGTCATCCCTGATGAGGAATTGTCAAAGGTTTCACAGTTTATTTTTTTGATAATAAATTGCAGAGTTCAGGTTCGTTTACAGTTCAATCTTGTTGCTTGTAACTTTTCTCCCTTTCTTTGAATCTTTCCATCTGTATTTTCATTAGACTGTCTATCAGAATAGAAAATACTGACTGCCATCTTGCTTTTATTGCCCATATTCATGGCATCAGCTTATTGTAAAATGCACATATCTGTTCAAATTCACGCTTGTGCTTGTTCCCTCTTACAATTACTATTACCCAAAAAGTATGCAATGTTTTGTTTCTAGGTTGTTTTAACATTTTATTCATAATTAATTCCCCCCCCCCATAGTGGTTCCCTAAGTTATTATTTTGCTTACCTGACAATGTTCGGCTTCAACGAGGGCATTCTGTAGTGAATAAGCGTATGGAAGTTATCAGATGGGATCTCTACAATATGGTTTAGCGTTAGTTGCGCTGCATAAGTACTTCCAGAGAGAAAAAAATTATATTACCAGTAATCACCACAAGAACACAATCCGTCTATGAAATGATGGAAATGATTAGGGTCCCTCACAATAATTTCTCGACTAACAATTTTCTAGACATACTTTATGGCACTGTGGCAATCGCCACACATCCAGAGGTTCTTGGTAATCTGAATTTTTGCCGTCGGGTCTGTTCTTAGAAGCCCAAAAGCAATTGCCAGCTTCTCATTGTGGGTACCAATGATGAATTCTTTATCATCGTCTTCCACATCATGCAAAAAAAAGCTCTTTTCAGCCACATAACCTGCCTTCTCCATCTGCTCCAACAAGCTTTCCCACATTGCATAGATTTCCTCTGATTGTGGGTGTGATTTGTCTCTCACAAGGAATGAATGAACTCTATTCCCAAGTTCAAACCAGCTGCATCTTGGACTTTTTATCAATCCCCTGTCCTTTATCATTGCTCTCACCTTTGCTACACCGTCCCACCGTCCAGCTGCAACATAAATATTGGATAGTAGTACATAATTTCCAGCCTTTTTTGGCTCTAACTGAAAAATGTGCTCTATTGCACGTTCTGCTAGCTCTATATTACGGTGAGCTCTGCAGGCACCAAGCAAGGTTCCCCACACACCATCATCGGGTTCCAATGGAATATTATTAATTAAGATTTCTGCCTCATCTAAACGCCCAGCGCGACCAAGAAGGTTAACCATACAAGCATAGTGGTCCAGCCTGGGCGTGATGTAATATTCTCGACTCATGCTATCAAAGAATTGTCGGCCTTCATGCACAAGGCCTGAATGACTGTAAGCAGTCAAAATACCAATGAATGTGATATGGTATGGTTTCATGCATGTTTTTTGCATCTGAGAAAAGAGTTCAAGAGCTTCATCACCATGCCCAAGCATCCCATAACCCCCAATAATGGCATTCCATAAAATCAAGTATCTCTTTGACATTCCATCAAAGAGTTGTCGAGCAATCTTTATGCTACCACATTTAGCATACATATCGATGAGAGCAGTACCCATAGGCACATCTACCTCAAATCCATTTCTAACTACATAGTCATGGATCCACTTACCTTCTTCCAGAGCTGCTAAATGGCTGCATGCCGGGAGCACGCTCAACAGTGTAACTGCGTTGAGCGTCACTTGGGGTAGTATTTGCATTTGATGAAAGAGTTCCAAGGCCTCATTGGCATGTCCATTCTGGACATAACCCACAATCATGGCATTCCATGAAACCACATCTCTTTTAGACATTTTTTCAAGCAACTATCGTGCATAGTTTATGTTCCCACATTTGGCATATATATCAACAAGGGAAGTGCCCACATTCACATATGATTCAAGTTTGTTTCTAACGATGTAACTATGGATCTCCTTACCATGTTTCAGAATCTCCAAGCAGGCACAGATTAGGAGCACGTTCACAAAGGTTACTGCGTCAGGATTTATGCCTTCAACTTGCATTTGACGAACTAGTTCCAACGTCTCCTCAGGATGTTGATTCTGAGCATATCCTGCAATCATAGCATTCCATGAAACCACATTTCGCTCAGAGATTTTATCAAACACTTGGCGTGCGTCCTCAATACTCTCACATTTAGCATACATATCAATAAGTGCAGTGCCCACAAACACGTCACATTCCCATCCACTTCTGATTATCTAATAATGAATCTCCTTGCCCTCTTGCAGAGCCAATAAACCAGCACAAACCTTCAAAACAAAGGGATAAGTATAACCATCTGGCTGGGTAACTTCGTTTTGCATTTGTTAATAGAGGTTAATGGCCTCATCGCAGGGGCCATTCCAAGCATACCCTCTGATCATAGTATTCCATAAGAAAACATTCCTCTTTTTCAATTTATCAAAAACCAGGCATGCATTCCCCCGATTCCCACATGCGGCATAAAAATTAACAAGTTTCGTTGCTAGAAAAACATCCTGTTAAAATCCTCTAATCAGAATGTGGGCGTGGACTTGTTGAGCTTGTGGAAGTGCCTTGATCTTGATATGAGTACAGGCATGCAAGAGAGCACCGTAGATGTTAGAGTCCAGTCTAAAGCCTTGCTGGTTCATGACATGTATGGTGGGCAATGCATCCATCAGTTTACCTTGACTACATAGAGAACTAACATAAGTTTTTGCTTCTGATATCCAGTTGGGTATTTGCGTTTCAGCAGAAGAAAGAGAATGAAGCGTAAGGATTTGAGCATGACCATTGGCCATCTAATGTAGTAGTTTAACCTTCACAAGTTTCCTCCGTCATAGCACCACATAAAGACCCCTTCTTCTGTGTCCAACTCTGCATGAAGTAGGATAAAAAATATTCATAACTGCACTCATTCAAGAGAAATTTCAATAGAAATTTTAGTATTTTGTCATAGTTCCATTTGAGTGACATTTCAAGTCATAATTCCTTCATGCCCTACGAATTTTCACTTGATCATAGTTTTAGGTTATAATTCCGGCTTGCTCTAACTGCCGTAATTCCTCCATGCTCGAGGGATTTCAGTTGATCAAAGTTTGATATTATCATTCCTTCATTCTCTAGAAATTCCGAGGGTTTGTGAATCGAGTCCAAACCCTTAACCTTGGAGTTTTGTCAGTTGATCTCGACCTAGAACCTATGAAACTCTAAAACATTGAATCAAACGACATTTCAGAATTTAAAATTTTTGTTTTGCTGCTTAGTTTCAGCCCATAATTCTTCTGTGCATAGAGATTTTGAGAGTTTTGAATCGATTCCGACAAATAACCTCAGAAGGAAGGCACGTGTATTGGCATTCAATCCAGAACCTCCATATCCTACACTGTAATATACCAAACAGAAGTTTGAATATTTTTATTTTGCCTCAGTAATGCATGATCCATCGAATCGCTTCTGCCACATATGAAACTATTCGACCTCATGCCAAATGAAAATCCCAAACCGTTTGGGCAACCCTTTTGAATCAACGGCTGAAATTGTTGCAATCGTCTAACATATAATCGTGTGGATTACAAGATGACAGGTAGGCAGAGAGGGTAGTTGATTTCAGAGGGAAACACCTTACGGCATAATTAACATTCTGATTTCGCATTGAATTAACTATATTGTATCATCTTTTATTTGTACTCTTCTCTAGAGGCTTCTATGTGTATACGTGTTGGTTTTTGGAACCTCCACAAACGTCCTTGCAATCTACCAAATCAATGGTTCTCATGAGACCATATTCAATCAACGGTGATATTAATAACAAGATTTTATATTGTATCAACGATTCTCATGAGATCATGAGATCATATCTAATCAAACTGATCGTGTTCAATCAACTTCATATCAATACTAGGGTTTTATTTTTGAATTATCATTCCTTCTCTCATTTCTATTTATGGTTATTTTTTTGTTTAGTAAGTGCCACGATTCTTTAACTTTTTCTCATTATGTGATTAATCTGAAAGATATCTATAAACTCTTAAGCTATGAAATTTATTTTTGTTTCAAGGTTTATATTCATTTTGGAGCTTGTTAGAGAAATGAAATTGCTATCAATTTCTTATCTTCTAGTGTTATTAGACCCTTAGTTCTTTTGCTGGATGGGACCAGCCTGCAATTCCACACTATAATGTTTAACAATAATACAATAGTGCACTAATGAATAATTAGACGATTAGTAAATTATTTGGATCTTAATACTTGTGATTAGGTGTTAATCATAGGATGGTTTTGGATTTTCGTTGGATGGCATTTATATCGGACTTTAATTATGCTATGTTGGCGGTACTTGCCTCGGGCACTGTTTCCCACTCTTTGTTTATGCCAAAACCCTACCTTCTATGTCATTTCTTGATTTTGCTCTTGTAACTTTGTTACGACGAGGGTTTGGTTTGGAAGTGAGGGTTTGTGCTGCAAATGTATGGAGGTGAGTAACAGGCTTTGCGTGCACCCAGCTATGGGTTATGCTGCTTGTTGGTGTGGCACCTTCATTTGTTCTCGTGATTTCGTCGCTCGGTCACTTGGGCACAGTATGAAGGTTCTTCTCATCTGTGTAAGAGAGTTGCTGCTTCCTTTTCCTGTTTGGTTAATAAATTTGTCCCTGCTCCACTATTTTCATTTCATTATAGTTCTTCTAGTTATTAACTTTGGTTAATGGGTTACCCATGTTGCGTTCTACAGGTCACAGTCACGGTGGCCTCCTCCTCAACTTCGCAACTTTGTTCAGGTAAGTTGTCCCTCCATGTTTGCTTATCCTTTTTGTTTTCCTTCGGTTCTAACAAGGACTGCTCCTTGGTCTCAGGTGTCACCGTGGGTTGTGGCTTAGTGGGGTTTCACTCTTCCCACACGACTAATCTCCAGGTAAAACAATTTGCTTACTGTGCATTCAGTTTCTCACTGCTTCTTACCTTTTACTTTCTTGGCATTTGGCTAACAACGTTGTCTTGTTTTTCTTGCGCAAGTGGGGTTCATTCTCTGGCGTGGTTGATGAAATTGCTACGGCTTTGTTCTAGTAGGCTCTGTTACTATTATCAATTTGTATTTGTTAGTTCGTCTTTGTCAATTTGTTGGGCAGAGTCCTAGTTCTTGTCCACTTCAAGTTTCTTTGTTGTCGCTATGCGACCTAGCTCAGTCTCATACAAAACCCTCATTTGATCTTTGGTAGTTTGTAACTATAAACCACCTTTTGGACGATGACCACCCAAACCCTCACCCTTAGGGTTCTACTGGTTCGTATTGTTATTCTACCGTTTGAAAGGGTATCCCTACACTATTATATGTATACAAATATTTTTTGTTGGCAATGAAAAGAATTAACAGGGAATTTTTTATATTTCGTTTACCTCTATCCTAGGATTGTTGCTCAGCATTTGCATTCTCATTCTTTTTGAACTGCTCGTAATGTGATTGGCTTTCGTTGTGGAACTCCATTTGTTTGCTACCATTCTTTGTACTGGTAATACTCATGTAATTTCTATGTTCGTGTTTTGTTCTTTAGAAAAGAAAATAAATGGAAAGAATAGGAACGCACAGTACTTGCTTAGTTTTTCTTACTCAATGATTAAGAGAAAAGTAAATGAATATTACAACGAACTGTTACAGACAGACTCGAATGTTTCGGATGAAAGAAATTATTCTCTGTATTTTATTTCTCTTTTCATGTGTTGAACCCCTCCATGATTGTATTACATTGATTTTTATGTTGTGGTTAAACAGTTATTCAAACTGTTCTCGGTTCCCATACAATTACCCTTTGTAGTTACATGGTCGTTAATCATGCTGGGTTTTCTTGTATTGTAGGAGTTACAATAACATATTTTTGTTTATGAATAGACATCTGTAAGATGGACTACGAAAAAGAAAAAACAATGTAACTGTTATGACACTACCCTAACTATATTGTTCATAATATTTCTTAACTAATAATAATAAAACAAACTAATTCCTAGATATTGTTTTATTCATTAAACGTAAATGAAATTAAAAGTCTTTGAACCTATCCTTCTTGGCTGATACCAACACCCGGTCATGATGCCCTTAGCTGGATGATCTTGCATCAATACCTCTTTCAGTCATATGAAATTTATAGCCCTTAGTAACTTGTATTCCTCATTACAATTTTCGTAACCTTGATTAATTTAATAGTTTTGTCATTGTTCTTGATAATTGAATTGCAACATTATATTTATAATCTGGTTGGTTTGTTTATTACTGATATTCACGTTTTTGTAGATGAACCTTATGATTCATTCTTGATAAAAAGAAACCTAGTTTAGTTCCTTTTAATACTGGACAATGGTTGCATACTAATAGAAGAATGCAACTCAACAAGCTAAACTGTCCAAATATTGGTAATTAAAAGAATCCTCTATATATTAATTTTTTCCTTGCAGTAGATAAGTTGTGAATGTCTTTATTATTATCCATGGGTTATCAACAATTGTCATGAGATCATATTCAATCAACCTCATATCAATACTATGGTTTTATTTTTGAGTTATCATTCCTTCCCTCATTTCCATTTATTGTTCATTTCTTTTTTTTAGTCACTACCACGATTCTCTAACTTTTTCTCATTATGTGATTAATCCGAAAGATATCTATAAACTCTTAAGCTATGAAATTTATTTTGTTTTGAGGTTTATATTCATTTTGGAGCTTGTTAGAGAAATAAAATTGCTATCAATTTCTTATCTTCTAGTGTTATCAGACCCTAGGTTCTTTTCTGGGATAACATACCCCTTTTAGTTATATGAAATTTATAACCCTTAGTAACTTGTATTCCTCATTACAATTTTCATAGCCTTCATTAATTTAATAGTTTTCTCATTGTACTTGATAATTGAATTGCATCATTATATTTATAATCATGTTGGTTTGTTTATTAATGATATTCACATTTTTTGTAGATGAACCTTATGATTCCTTCTTGATAAAAAGAAACCTAGTTTAGTTCCTTTTAATACTGGACAATGGTTGCATACTAATAGAAGGATGAAACTCAACAAGTTAAACTATCCAAATATTGGTAATTAAAAGAATCCTCTATATGTTAATTTTTTCCTTGCCATAGATAAGTTTTGGATGTCTTTATTATTATCCATGGGTTATCAACGATTGTCATGAGATCATATTCAATCAACCTCATATTAATACTAGGGTTTTATTTTTGAATTATCATTCCTTCCCTCATTTCGATTTATTATTCATTTTTTTGTTTAGTCACTACCAAAATTCTCTAACTTTTTCTCATTATATGATTAATTTGAAAGATATCTATAAACTCTTAAGCTATGAAATTTATTTTTGTTTCGAGGTTTATATTTGTTTTGGAGCTTGTTAGAGAAATAAAATTACTATCAAATCCTTATCTTCTAGTATTATCAGACCCTTGGTTCTTTTGTTGGGATAACATACCTCTTTCAGTCATATGAAATTTATAACCCCTAGTAACTTGTATTCCTCATTACAATTTTCATAGCCTTGATTAATTTAATAGTTTTTTCATTGTTCTTGATAATTGAATTGCAACATTATATTTATAATTAAGTTGGTTTGTTTATTAATAATATTCATGTTTTTTTAGATGAACCTTATGATTCCTTCTTGATAAAAAAAACCTACTTCAGTTCCTTTTAATACTCGACAATTGTTGCATACTAATAAAAAAATGCAACTCAACAAGCTGAACTATCCAAATATTGGTAATTAAAAGAATCCTCTATATTAATTTTTTCCTTGCAGTAGATAAGTTGTGAATGTCTTTATTATTATCCATAGGTTATCATTTACCCAATCTTATTTACATTTTCTAAAAATTATTTTGCTTAGTTGTAAATGTATTTTGCTCATTTAATACCACTTATATAGTTAAAAAACTATCCTTTAAAATTTGTTAATAATGGGCATAAAATTATGCTGTGAAATATATTATTATTTACATACTTGAATATACATTGGAACGTAAAATTTATGGTGGTCGTAGCCAATACTTACCTTTATTTTATTTTGATTTTATGACTTATTCATTTATAAAAGAATAGGGATATTTATTCCCATATTATTTGTAGAAGTTGGGGTCAAATATCCTCCTAGTTCATTTCTATAGTTCATTACGTTTTCCAATTATTGTTCGAAGACATATATCACACATTGTTTCCACATTGAAAATTCGTGTATTTGTATATAAATACATATAATCTTTGAATTATATTTTGTAAAATTTCCTTATACTTGTATGAACATGATTATATTTTTAATACTATATGCTTCATGGGGATTTTCTTTGAAGGTAATTATAAACATCTCTTTTTTATCCTTTCTTTTTGTCTTTTACATAAATCCCTCACATTATTTATGAATCCACATTTCCTTTTTAGGTATCCCTTTACATATTCCAATAGGATGCTTTTTTCCCTTTGATATTCCAAGTTCAAGTTACTTTTGAGTCTCATTAAACTTTCAATTATTCTTTACCAGGTCACACGTTCTAACCCTTGGCCTTTCATTCTTCTAGGCATGATTGCATTGTTCAAAGACAAGTTTCTGGCATGATTGCATTGTTCAAAGACAAGTTTATGGAACTTTTCTAAATTATGATACGCATAAAAATTATATTTTCTTTTACGTCTTAGTAATTTGTATGCTCCTTCATGAATGGAAGAAATTTGATCTAATGCTACAAACTTATTATATTTGCTAATTTATTTTGTTTGAGATAAAATTGCTCAAACTTCTAAGTTTTTTATTCTAAATGTAAATACTCTTTGAGGATACATATATCTCGTACAATTTATTTTCGAACTACTTTGTAAAAATTATCACCTTTATAATGATTATTATTCATTTGATTCCTAGTTATAATTTGAGAGTTATATATACTATTAAACCTTCTTGTATTATAATCATTGTCTTAAGTTAACTGATTTGTCATATTGTAAAATATGGTTTACATTTACTTCTATTTCTTGTGTTATAACTATAGTTTAATTTAAAAAGTGTTTCGGGAACAACATTTAACTAGAAAGCTAAATTCCCTATATTTTTCTTATATTTTCTAGCAGTCTAGTTGTTCATTCTTCTATTTTAACCTTCGTTATGATATTATATACTGTAGAATACAATTACTTACACATTTCAATGTCATCATTTTTTATTATGTTCAAACATGAGACTCCCCAATATTTATTCAAAAAATCTAATAATACTCCTTCTCCTAGTCTTCTTACCAAAATATTGTATACACATTTAAATTATATATATATATATATATGAACATTGTTATATATCTTAACAAAATCTATTATTCATAGATGGATTTAACCTAAACATGAACAATGTTTGGTCTTATGTAATTGTTTATTCTTATGTATATATAAATATATATGAAAATATATGTGCTAGATTGTGACAATTTGTTCAACATAGTATCTAATTTTCATTCTTTTGCAATACTCTATGCATATCTATCAATGAAAAGATAGATACTCTCTTTCTTTTTTATGGACATAATTTATAAATGAATGCACATGTCATTTATATTCCTTTTTCTTTTCACTATACACAATTCTATAGTTAATAATAGAGCTATCTCTTTTCTTTTCATGGTCATAATTTGCAATTGAAAACATAACCAATTCTCCTTTTCTTTTCACTGTGTAGAATCTTTAAATAAAACATAGCTATTTCTTTTCTATTCAAAGAAAATAAACATTGTAGGTAGAAAATACCAACTTGAAATCAACAGTATGGAAAATCAATAGTGAAGTACTTGGCTCCTCCCAACCTTGATAACGTATCTAGCCAATATCCCCATGAGCATAACAAGTCTCCAAATTTGTATTTTTGTCCTTCACACTTCCTCTTTAGTCTCTCCTTTTTTCTCTAGAATGAGACAAAAATAAGAATAAAAAAGGATTTTTATTAATTACTCATCTACCACTCTTTGGTGGTTGGTAACTGTGTCCACCTCATCGACAAGTGGCATGTAGTTATTAACTCATTAACGAGGTTTTATTTCCCACACCCAAAGAAAACATCTTATCTTTTAGGAAATAATTAATTGACTAATTTCCGTAATTTCTAAATAAATCTAATCATCCAATTATATTCCTAAGACTTATCGATGAGTACCTAATGCTCACCAATAATTTTTCCAACCTCATATCTTTCGACTACATGTACTCAAAAACTAATTTTCTATATTACTTTATTAATAAAACAAAAACATCCTAATTACAGATTTATAATAATTTATTATCAATAATAAATTATTGATAACAAAAATTATTCCAATGTCTTTTAGACTTAAACATTTAAAAAGGAAAAAACATATGCACAATTTAATTACATAAAAACATCACGCCATGGGATATCAGAAGATGCCCCGTAGATTGATTAAAGATATTAAGTGCCAATATCCATAATTTCAGATTGTGCGAGAGTGGAGGCATCATGAGGCATGGTCTCATTTATCTTATCTTGGGAGGCCATGACCTCCAAGATGGTCTTATCTCGAGGAAACTCAATATCAAGGGATTCATGTGAAGGTGATGGGGTGATGACTGATGTGGAAAAATTACCCTGATCATATTCCATATTAGGAGGGAGTTTCTCACCAATTTAATCAGGCGTTTGTGGGGCCATTGGCGAGGGAAGAACTTCCATAAAAGGTGCCATTGTGCCATATTTAGAATTAGCTTCCATAGGCACCTCTGAAGGATTAGGAGGTCTAAGCGATTCACTAGTGATAAAAGAGACCATATTAATCATGGAATTAGATGGACATGGTTCCAATGGAGCAAGGGGAAATGTGCCCATCAATGATGAGCCTTGCAACATATATACTCCATTTCTTTCAACAACGGTAGTGGAATAGGCTACAAATTGGACTAAATAATTATCATGAGATCAAATATCAGGCTTGCAAAAGTATAACTACTTATTGGTGACTGTTTTAACCTCATGGGGGAAATCGTGATGTGAAATATTGGAGACAAGATACCGGTCACAAATTGAAACCAACTTCACCTAACTAGGACATTATAATCAAGAAGTGCATCAATGACCTCAACCTCAATAGAGATTATTTCCCCCTTAACTCTAGAGCTAAAGTGAAAAACAACCTTTGACGATAAAATCCATGCTTATCAAAGGCATTCAATGTTGATCGAGGTGGAGAAAACAATGATGAATCAAGAGATTTCGAACACTTGAATGACATGATGTAAGCCAATTACCCCTCATCAAAATTGTCCCTTGAACATGTTTCCTAAAAACATGGACCATTATCTAGAACTCCAGATGATGTGGAAGAAATGGTTTCTGAAAGGAATGATTAAAGGTCATGATATTGAAATTTGAGTGATCCACCCCACCGATAGAAGGAAAAATTAAGGAGGGCTTAGGGGATGTTTGGTTGTTGGTTGGAAGGTGGGGTGATGGGGCCCCATCAAGGCTGGCTGAAGGCTCAAGGTTGGCCAAAGGATCAAGGTTGGCCAAAGGATCAAGGATCAAGGCAAGGTAGAAGGCCGAAGGGTCATGGGGGCCCCTTTGGTCATGTGCAATTAGGGGGTCGAAGGCTCAAGGTTTGCCGAAGGATCAAGGATCAAGGATCAAGGATCAAGGCAAGGTCGAAGGACGAAGGGTCATGGGGGGCCCTTTAGTCATGTGCAATTAGGGGGCTGAAGGTCGAAGGGTCGTTGTGTTGCGTTAGGAAATTTTGCAGGTGACCTCTAAAGTGGAGATAACAACTGGAGTTGTGACTAGATCCTAAACAACATTGTATTTATGAGCAGAATTTGCATTAGGATTATGTGTGGTTATTTGAAGGGAATACTGAGGCAAACATGGAAAAGTGTTCAATGATGGCTTATTATAATAAATCTTACCATTTCATGGAGGTTGGGTCATGGGATTTGAGGTATAACTTCCACTCTTAGGATTCTCATAATTGTGTGCTCTTGTAGTGACATTAATAGTTGACATTACCATAAATATATGTTGCATAGAAGACGAGGCAGTAGAGGAAGTGTTGCCCCACTACCCAATTGCTGAGGTGGTGGGGGGTTAGCAACAATGTGTTATTGTTGGGCCAAAAAATGATTCTTCAAGACAACTAGTTGACTTACAGGTTGTTGTGAGAAATAAACCCCGAGGCAAGCCAACAAAATATATATAAACCTAAACTGCATTTTTATGGAATAATTCATGACAACAGCAGATAGTATGGTTTTTCAGCAATGTACCAACTCGAATCAATGCATGGTTTTTCAGCAATGTACCAACTCGAATCAATGCATTATGGTAGAAAGCCCATATTTACACAAAAAAAACAATTCCTCAGTAAACTAAACTCCCAAAGCCCATACTTACACAAAATTCACCTGTAAATCCTATGGAAACTCCTAGATTATGTGGAGTTAATGATGAGAAAGACCAGAGATTTAAAAAGATGACGACAATGAGGCTATCTAGCTCGTAAATTGGGCCCTGCATAGAGGGCATTCGAGCTTAACAAAAAACCACTGGCAAATGCAATTCCGATGAAAAAGGTGATTGCGAGGCAGTCGACTTGCATTTTTTCCAGTAACGAGCATGTCATGACAAATGGCACATATCAATATGTCGCCCTCACCATCATCCATTCCAATGGATTGCGCAGGAATGGTAAGGGCTTGGGAAGAGTCAACAGCCGCAATAGCAGCGGCCGGAATAGCAGCGGCCGCAATAGCAGCCGCAATAACGGAGATGGAGAGCAAGGTATCGCTGTCGAAAATGAGGATGAAAATCAAAACGTTCAACTCTTAATTCTACACAATTACTGCCGTTTTCCAAGAATTGAAGTACCCGATGATAATTTGGAAAAGTGCCACTCCATACAACTTGTTGGCTCCACACGTTTCCGTCTTGCCGACTCCAATCTAAGATCATTCGCAACAAAACAAGATTCATGTTTTCAGCCATTTGCAGCCCCCATATTCGTTTGGCCATTGTAGTTGGGAGGACGCCATTCATAGATGGCCTTCTGTCCAATGTCATCTAATCGACGTACGGACACATTATCCCAAACATTCTCCAATTCCCACACAAATCTGTTCTCTGTTTCATTTCTTTTAAACACCACACTAGATACCAAGTGTTGTTGCTGAACATCACTTTCTGAAACCACGTAACTTTCCCATACCGTCTCGTTACCGCTCACCTGACGACTAATTCTCTGAAAGATTTCTATCACAATTTTGGTATAATTAGTATATCTTTCATTTCTTGATTCGTCCATCCTGTCGCTTTCTAAAAGATATGTCGTAGAAGTTTCTGCACGTAACGCGGAAAAACTGTGAAGATATAGCGCGATCACACAGCTTTCCTCCGATTACCTCAGATATTGATCCCTAAGGGGTTTATATACTTCTCATATCAATTTAACTGTGTTGTTGTTGGCAAAGCCGACACCAAAAGTTGTTGCGTTTTTCTTTTTAATAATGAAAAATGTTCTAGTTTTATTTCACCTTCGAAAAGCATATGCAATTATATTTTTCTACCTGTTTAAATTTTTTTGTTTTCTATTCAAAGCTTTATCATCAATTTTAACGATCTAATACATTCAAAATATAAATAAAAAAATCAAAGATATATTTAAAAAAATCAAAGATATATTTTCATAATATTAGATATAACATTAATATTTAAAAATAAAATAAATAGTATAATCAAAATTCATAAAGAATAAGTTTTGATTAAGTGCCAAGGAAGATCATAAATATGATATTTATTTTTCTCTGGTATTTTATTAAAAAAAATAGTAATATGGTAAAATGTTTCACCTTTTAGTTTTTGTACTTAATGTTAATTAAAATTTTAGTTTTGCGTAGAACATCAATTTTCATATTTCTTTCTTTGGACATATGGTCTAGAAAAATACAATCAGAATGTTTGACTTCATCCAAGACAATTTATTAATAGTTTTTGACATATTTATTTATCATTCACTCATTTTATGACAATATTATTGTCTATAAATTGTTGGTTCTTTGTTCATTTTTCATAGACAATACTAATTCAAATGTCATCAATTCTGGGCAATTACTTGATCCCTATCTCATTCTTGTCCTAAAATTGATGGACTAATTATATCTAAAAGATAGAGCCCTATCACTCCACATATTCATGATCTCATTGTGATGACCTATCAAAAAATGTTTAGGGAAGGGTCTTATCAATTAGATTTTAACCACTACCCGCAAATAGATTTTCTCTTTACAATGTACAAAATTGCTTTATATGTTGAGTCGATTGGGTACAAAATTTACTGAATAAATGTACTTTTCTTTAAAAAATAAAAGCTTCATGACCATCCATATCGCCCATGCCACTGTTAATGGCACAACATTAGAATTATTTGTTTGTGTATTCCCTTCCTTGCTTAATTCCTAGATATGTTCAACCCATTGGCTACAAAATTTATTCGAAAAAATGTAATTTTATTTATAAATCAAAAGCTTTATGGTCATCAATATCACCCATGGAAATATTAATGGAAGAGCCTTAAAATTGTTTGTTTGTGTATTTCATACTCAATTCTTAAAACTTACATCGATGAAATCCGCTAGAAAAATATTTATTTTTCAATCTTGTTATGATCTCAACTTCAAACACACTTATTTAGAACATTGGCAATGCATGAAAAGGTTACCATTTTTCTTGTGAATGAGTCTCTAATGAGCACATGAGTGATGTTCCTCCCGATTCTTCTTCTACAATTTTTCCCAAGGTAATACTTTGTTCATAAATAAACACTACTTAAATAACTATTCTTTAGGACATTTCAAATTCCAGTGACAATACTACCACCATTGAAGTTATAACCTTCATTCTTTTATGTTTAAAAAACTATATCGAATCTTGGACATGTAAACGCCCAAATTATAAAAATACCACTCTAGTTCATCTTGATTTTCCTCAGTTCAAACATGACTCCCTTCTAAACATGATCAAAAAAATTCTATGAACGTACTTCATTACCTATTAAGCCTATCTTGTCAATCATAACTCATTCTTGTCTCCACATTTAAATTATAGGCAGATTTAGAATGTTGGAAAACATGCAAAAACCTATTATCCTTAGTTATTGGATTAGTTTTAGTTTGATTAGGTGGTATCTTGTATTCCTGACCCGTGCATCCTCCCTTATTTGAACAAAAGACACCACACCTACCTTCCAAGCTAGTGCCTACCTTGTCTCTGCCCTCCCCCCATCAAAGGAAAATCTTTTAGAATTGTCGCAAACATCACTAAAATATTATGCTTAGATTTGTCAATAGCATTTATCCAATATTCCATCAAATATGTATAAAATATATTGTCGAATCACTAGTTAACATCACAATTCTTCACGTTGAAAAATCCTCCAAACATTCTTCACTCCAAAAGATTTTGAGAAATGGAAAATACTCTCAAGGTACCATCCTCCCAACTTTGTTATAGCTAAAGTCTTCCATTTTACCCATGAAGTCACCTTTTTTGGCTTGATCTATAAGGGTTTATATACTTCTGATATCATTTCAAACTTAATATACTTACCATGGTGTTATTTTTGGCAAACAGACAAGAAAAATGGTATTTTTATTTTTTTTTTGCAAAATCTTCTAATTTTATTTTCCTTCTAAATGCGTAAACAATATGTTTTTCAACGTGCTTTTTAAAATATTTTTTATTCAAAGATTTACCATCAAATTTAAGAATCTAATACACAAAATAAAAATGATGAAACTAAAAATGTATATTCATAATTGAGATACAACTCTAATAAAAAAAAAAAAAAAAAAAAAAGTATAATCATAATTCATAAAGAATAAGTTTTGATTAAGTGTAAGAAAGATCCCAAAGAGGATATCTTTCCTTCTCACTACTGCATCGTGAAAGAAAAAAAAAATAGCAACATTCCAAAATGTTTCACCTTTTACTTTTTGTATTTAATGCTCATAAAAAAATCTAATTTTGCATAAAACAACAGCTTTCATTTCTCTCCTTGGACATTGGACATATGATGTTCAAAAAATAAAATCAAATGTTTGACTTTACCCGAGAAATAATTTATTAACACTTTGTGACATACTTGTTTATCATTCACTTATTTTATGATAATACTACTTACGAGCACAACCACGTTAATAGATGTGTTTGATATACGCCGATAGGCGTCAATGGATATATATTTAATATTAATATTGATATTAATAAATATATAAATATAAGAATAATAGTTATTATATTATAAAATATTATTATCATTATACTATAAATACTATAATAATTATAACAATTCTAATGTGAATTTACAATAATTATTATAATATGATAATATTATTGATATTATCAATAATATAATACATCTTGATATGAGGGAAAATTTTAAGGATGGAAAATTATATTGAAGTTTAAAAACATTGACGAATCTCATTAGTCGCTAATATGAAAACTATAAAATGTTTATTTTTGTATTTGTAAAATTATTCAAATTTATCATGATTTTATATATACTCTCTATATAGTGATGATGACTTTTAAGATAAAATAATTTAATATTGTAAAATCTGGGCGAATCACTTTTATAAAAAATGGAAATTGATGATTTTTTTTTTGAAAAATCATGGAAAATTAGCCCACCTATGAATATTAGCCCCTAAAACTTTATATTCTTGATATTATTAACCAAAGGGATTATTAATGTTATAAACCCATGGTATTATAAATCCTAGGAAATAATATTAAACATAAAAGATTAATATTATATAGCCAACGGATTGTTATTATAAACCCAAGTCATTAATATTAAAAACCAAAGTGATTAATATTGGCAACACAAGAGATTTTTTTTTCTAAGTAAGTTTAATCTCTTAATATGATACAAAAATGGGAATTACGGTGAGGCTTGGCCATAGAGGAACCAAGCCTTGTTCATCACACAACCATAATAATTGTCTTTGACTGCCCCAACGAAGGGGAAACCAGTATAAAAATATAGGTCCGAAAATAGCCCACACTGGGGTAATCAGTTTAAACATAGCATTACTGAGACAATTTAACTAGATCATAATTCTAACCTGAAGACACATAAAACTAAGCATAGACAGAACCAAAAACATGACTAAGTGTCCACCTGGCCGACATGACACTTGGCATTCAGTCTTCTGTGGTCGACTCCATAATCAGACACGCATACTTGTCTGGATTGTCTTCCTTGTCCAACTCGCCACGTCCCTACGCTTGTTGGCCTCCCTCCATACTGCACGCTCCTACACGCGAGCCTGACATGTCACCTTGGCGACTACCAGAAGCCTACATGTAAATGAGTTTTCCCTTCTCAACATGCTGACTACCAACAATAACTTTGCCATGCAATCTCATTTGACCTTCATCAACTTCTCGTTCACCATTTTTGTCCCGGCTACTACTGCTCCAACCAGCTCTATTTTCCTCCTCAGTATGAGCATCCAGAGGAGCATGTGACTCGAATTATTCCATGATGGTAATGGAGATAGTGGCTACGATAATTGGGCAGTTCAGTGAGCTACAGAAGCGAAACTACGTGGTGTGAGGAGCAGTGTGTGAAGGTAGGGGAAAGGTGGCAGTGCGAACGGATGCATCTCCACAACCTGAGCTATGGAGCCAGGCTCTGCCTCTGCCACTTCAAGTGCCTGGGTACCACCCCACGAAACTGTGGTGGTTGGGATTATTGGCCGAGGAGGCAGGGGAGGCTGAATCAGGGCTAGGAATAGCAGGTGAATGAGAGATGCCACCTCGCATGCCCCCTCTTTGATTGCGCATACGATGGCTGTCACACAGAATGAGTCAAGTTTGCAGACAAGATCGACCTTCCTAGTATCTAAAGATATCTAGTGACAAGCAAGCCAATAAAAAACTATATTTCTCTAAATATGCAATTAAAAACAAAGGCAAACAAGTGTTTTAGGCCTACCTTGGGTCCAATGCAATTTTGTGGAAGCCTCGCTTTTTCGCTCCAAATGAGCTTGCTTGAAGTGTAAGTCTGCAAACACAAACAAGCAAACAAATTAAATAGCACCTGAAAAGCCAATATCATAAAGCATATTCATCATAATGATCAAAGAGATTATGAAACAAACCACATAAGAAAATTTGTTTAGAAAAATGAATATGATTGTATTAATTCAAATGAAAGAAGAACTTTACAACCTATGCCTTGATGCTATATAAGCTCCTCCCAGGGTCCGACAAGAAGTCTCCTCTACTTTGACAAGTTTAACCCACTTCCCAATGAAACCAAAAGATATGTGATCTCTCCTCTCATGTTTAACTAGGAAGTCCCAATTCCATCAGCACTTACCCTAAAAAATGTTCAGCTTCTAACCTCCCCAGCAACTGACCCAATGCCTTAATTTATAGTGCAATGGAGGGAAGTTACTAGGTCCTCCTTCAAAGGGATAAAGCCCTCCTTCAAAGGGATAGCTCTCCTATCAAGGGATTAGCTCCTTCTCTTTTGGGATGCATAAACCACCTTGGAGCGAACAATCCATGTGAAAATCCTTCTAGAAACATCTAGAATTAACCCAAAAGTGAGTTTTTTAGGATAAACTTGTGCCTTTTTTACTTTTACAGGGGTACGCACCCACCCCTTTACAAACAAAGCGTGCAGGTACGTAGGTAATATGAACAAAGGGTGTGGGTCCGCAAGTAAAAGTAGGAGAAAGTGGGGAACCAGAGTAATATCGATTTTCAATGTCTTTCTCTCATTTGCAAAGCTTGACATGAAGAGCTAAGGTTTGAGACTTGCTTAGGAGGCTAGTATAAGTGATGGTAGACCTATACTGACTGCAAATAATCATGGTGATGATATTTTTGTGTAACAGATTGCCCCCTAAAGTGCGAAGTCTGTAGTAGATGAGGATTTCATTTATCATTTAAGAAGAGTGAAGTACTTTATCATTTCAAGAATTATCTTGTGGAGAGCCCAGTTGGAACCTGTAAAAACATTCAAGTGCAAAATATATATATGAGATCATATCATCACTGAGGTAGGAACTCCCATACTCAGATCAAAACTAACTAGAAACTAACTACTGCTCTGATATAGGAACGATCTTGTAACACATCACAAGTATAGACACATGCATACATAGTATGGACGCAACCATCTATTTATGAATAGTCTACAACATAATGAATACAAAATTCCTCGCAACCTCGATGGTGGAAACTAGATCCAGGGTCTTCATTTCTACTCCTCGAAATAGTACGATTCTATCCATGTGAATGGATGTGTCGAAGTCGAACATGGTAGAAACCACTTGATTATCATTCGATGATGTAAACTGTTAACAAGTGTGAGAGAAACCACCAATAATGACAATGGTTCTCAAAGTACTCAGTACAATCCATGAGATGTGATTAGATGTGTCGATGTTGAACATGTCACGGAATCCTTCAATCGAAGGTCAATGATGCAACCTATCATCGGAGGCGAGAAACCTGCCATTGAGGCATGCAGATCCCAAGGTATTGGTGATTTCTAGATCATCTTTCTATATAAAGAGCTGAAGTGGATAGAAAGTGATCCGTTGTAAGCAAGCCCACAACACGAAATCATAGATCAAGTTTAAAGAAATTTAGTTGCAAGGACTAACTCAGGGATGGTCAAGATGGATGACGGATATTTTTGCAGATGAATGACTTATTTGCACTGACCTTTTGAACACATAACGACACAACAGATGGTTTGGTGATGATTGACCCAAAGTTAATACCCAGAAACCAGCTGAAGACTTTCAATGAGGTTTGATCAACTGTTAGGCAAAGGATTTCCCAACCGAGTTGAATGAAATTGTCATGTTCAAGAGTGGTTATAAAGTATGACAAACAGGCTCATTGTTCTCTCTTTTCCCCCTCCGTTTCTGGCAAGTACCTCTTTATTTTTTTACAAGCTTGAGGAGGAGAACATATGCTTGATTGTAAGCTCATCCTTCAGATGAGTCCAACTTAGTTTAAATTCGGACCCTAAGAAGGAGTGGTCTGTTCCTGTTTGTAATTGAACAGGTCCTTTACTGTAAAAATTTAACGAGTCCAGTATAGGAGAAACTCGGCATTTTTCACTTTTAGAGAGTCTGAAAAAACTTAAGAAGACTCCAGGGTTGAATTTTAAGTAAATTTGCGTCTCCCAAGCCCAAAAAATTATAAAATAATACTTGAGAGAACTGCTTGATCTTTTATGACCAAGGAGTACTTTTCGTAATTAGTGCCTCTGATCTGAAAAAGTAAAAAGGCGATCAACGACACGTCGTTTTATGACCAATATCAAATTTGAAACGACAAAAATACGGCAATATTTTCATTTTTTTACAGTCAAAAAAGGGTTGTAAGAGGACCGTCTTTTTAGTTCCATTTTAACAAGTTTAAAAAGAAAAACTCGGCAATCTTTTCATATTTTAGGAGTCAGAAAAGAGCTTAAATGTGACTCTAAGGTTTATTTTTTTCATAAGTTTTAACGAGTTCAAAAAAATGATAAAAATGTACTCATGGTTTTCATTTTTTCGTAATTTTTAATGAGTTCGAAAAAAATGATTAAAATGTACTCATATGGCCGACTTTCAATTTAATTTACGAGCAGGAAAAGACAAAAAGAACTCGACATTTTCATTTTTTTTGCGAGAACGAAAGATAGCAAAATAATCTCGAGATTTTCATGAGTTCAACTAGTCTTGAAAATAACTGAAATTGACTCGAGATAGGTTTCATTTTTACAAAAGCTTGAAACACAGAAAAACTATGCTTCAAAGTAGTTTCATTTTTACACAAGCTTGAAACAGAGAGAAAATTGTGCTTGATGCCCCCTAAACATAACTGCTAGAGTGCATGCCCCCCAGCTTCTTTTCATTCAACCATTGGGATGAAATGAATGTTCAGTTACGAGATAATTTGAAAGACTCGACCTAAAACTGTAAGAAAATTATGCAAAAAAATGAAATAACTAACCTAAATATACAACTTAACATTTATGAGATCTAGTCAAACTCTCGACTCAATTAGAGGAGAATTTGTTTCATTTTTTAACAAGCTTGACACAGGAAAAGAACTATGCTCGGATTCGGTTTCATGTTTACGCAAGCTTGAAACGAAAAACTATGCTTGTTATAAGTTCGCATGCCCCCAACATAATGAGGCAAATCAAGGTACATGCCCCCCAAGCTTCATTGCATTCAATGAGGTGATGTAATGAAGGTTTACTTTCAAAATCTTGGAAAGACTCATGAGAGTTGTTTCATTTTTTAGTGGGGTTGACACAGGAAAAGAACTATCCTCAAAACCCTTGTTTCATTTTTTAAACAAGCTTGACACAAGATAAGGAACTATGCTCATAACTACTCTCTACAATCTACCTAACAAGGAACTATACTCTAAAAACCTTGATTCATTTGTTAACGAGCTTGACACAAGACAAGGAACTATGCTCTAAAATCCTTGATTCATTTTTCAACGAGCTTGAAACAAGACAAGGAACTATGCTCATGACTACTCTCTACAATCTACCTATATAACCTATCCTTGTTTCATTTTTTAACGAGGTTGACACAAGAAAAGGAACTATCCTCGAACCTAATTCATTTTTTAACGAGGTTGACTTAGTAACAGGAACTTTCCTCACACCTAATTCATTTTTTAATGAGGTTGACTCAGTAACAGTAACTATCCTCTGAGACCAACTGATTCATTTTTTAACGAGGTTGACACAGTAAAAGGAACTTTCCTCGAAACAACTGATTCATATTTTAACAAGGTTGACACAGGAAAAGAATTGTCCTCATGACAGCCTGTTTCATTTTTTAACGAGGTTGATAGAGGAGAAAACTATCCTCGTGCCTAATTCATTTTTTAATGAGGTTGACATAGGAAAAGAACTATCATGATACTCACTGATTCATTTTTTAATGAGATCGACACAGTAAAAGGAACTTTCCTCGACAACTGATTCATTTTTTAACGAGGTTGACACAGGAAAAGAACTGTCCTCGTGACAGCCTGTTTCATTTTTTAACGAGGTTGATACAGGAAAAAACTATCCTCGCGAGAGCCTATTTCATTTTTTAACGAGGTTGATTCAGGAAAAAACTATCCTCGCGAGAGCCTGTTTCGTTTTTTAAAGAGGTTGATACAGGAAAAAACTATCCTCGCGCTCACTGATCATGGCTTCCAACTGGAAGAAACACATGCCAACGGACACACCTTGATCATGGCTTCCAAGAGGTCTTCATCAGAAGGAAGAATAGTTCTTTGGAAGGAACACATGTCAAGGGACTCAAAAGGGATAAGAACATCGCGTTCAAATAATCCCATAGAGTTTTCCATGTCAATTACTGATTCTAAATCAGAGGAATATGAGCAAACAATGAGAGGCTCACTTACATCGGTAACTAAAAACATGGGACTAGTTGCCACATAATTAACCTGTGGCGGGGTAGATACCACTTTAGAATTAGGAACATTTAGGGTTGTCATATTATTGGTAGTTGAAACAAGACTAGGGAACGAAATCTGGTATACAGTCACAATATTTCCATTGTGAGGGAAAGACATCACGCGAACGAGTGTCGATACAACAGCTTTCATTGCATAAACATAGTCTCACCCAAGGAGTAAATTGAAATGCAAGGGACCTCGAACTACCATAAGATCAATACAGGCATTTTTACCTTCCATGGTAATAGAAAACTTAGGAAGGATACCTAAAGGTTCACTAATGGTTCTGTTAAAATCTTTCATATTCTACGTAATAGGCGCAAGCTAAGGGGAACCCAAAGCTTTCCAAGCAGTTGAGGATAAAATACTAACAGAAGCACCTTCATCTACCTCTGTGCGGTGCATGTCCCTACCACCAACCTTGACAATGATTTGGAAAGGGATGGAGGAAGGTAGACGAGGTTCTGTCAGTCTACTACAATCAAAGGAAAATACCTCAGTACTTGGAGGGGGTTCTGTAGAAATAGGTGAAATGCCCCCTGGCATAGAATAATTTGATGTAACAAGAAGACCCTGAGCGGTATGAATTTCACTCTCTAAAGGGAAAGTGGGGTCAATCAAATGTGAAATTGTATCGACCACTTGATCAACTATTTGATCATCAACCTGAGTGATATGAGTTTCACTCTCCAATGGAAGAGTGGGATCGACTGTACTTGAAATTAGATCAATGACTCCGTCAGTTGATGGTAGGTTGGGAGAAAGTTTACGGTAACCAGTTGGAAATTCTTGCTATGGAATAGTTAGGTTTTCCAACAATTTTGAGGCTTCATCCATGTGAGGGAAAATGTGAGTTTAATGACTCCCTTTGCATAAGTTACAAGGAAACCTAACTTTACCCTTTTTCCCAGGAACTTGACTATCACTAGTTGATGGATCAATGGACAGTTGATGAGATTTTTCTGACCATACTTCCAAGACCTTTGGAATACCAGGACAATTGATAAGGAAGTGGTCACCCTTACAAAGCCTGCAAGGTTATTTTGGTTTATGATGCATGTTGGAGGTTTCCTCAACAAAACTAACACTTACAACCATGGCTGGTTGGTTGACCTCTTTCTTATCTTGCTTCTTCTTCTTCTTCTTCTTCTTCTTCTTCTTCCCTTTCTTCTTCTTCTTAGCCACCTCGTTACTAGCGTCAAGGCTTTTACCAATCGAAGCGGAAGAAATGGAGGAAGAAAAATTAGGCGAAGAGGGTAAAGGGTCAACAGAAGGTTGGTGATGTTGAGATCGTGAACTCTGTTGAGGTGAAGCATTCGGTTGAGGTGGAACAATTGGGGTATTTGGGGCCAATGAAGTTGAAAATAACCATATCGGTAAACCTATTGTAAATCCAGGTAATGACAAACTAGTCATATAAGGAGGACCAACATTTCCAAAGTAAGGAAAAGTACTAGGATTCTCATTAAGAGGGGCTCCTTGGTTGGTAAATTCCGGAACATTTTCCATTATACTCAACTTCAGTGAATTTTATTAACAATTTAAAACTAAAATTAACAATTCGCAATTCACACCTAACAATTAAAATTCACAAATCACACCTATGGTCTCTAAAAGTAAAAAAAAAACAAATTAACACGCGCTATCAAATCTAGGAGTCAAACCACACACAAACAGTAACTTTCCATACCAAAAACACTAGTTGGTGATGAAATCATGTTGCAGAATTCAATACAGAAATGGTGGTTAGTAGTACCCCAAAACCTGTTAATGAAATAGATTGGCACAAGTTTCTCCACTAAACAGTCTCGAGTGAGGAGAAACCCCCAGAAAATCCAGTGATTCTAGCCGAGTCTGCTCCAGACAATGATCTTCCACCACTGTCACCTTAGGAAAGATCCTATAGAATGATGGTCACTATGGTTACCAACAGAAACAAAATATACCTAGGAACAGTCCACGATCCTGATACGAACGAGGAAAGAGAGCAAGCTCAATCCCTTGAAGCTTCTTGACATTAACAGGTTTACCACAAGTGACACCAGGCTCCTCGCAATGGTTATCTGAGGTTTACCTTTAATACGTGAATATATCTGGCATCAGTTCCCAATGAGGAAGGATTGATTCCACACTGGTTCGGACACGATCTCGTGCTTCTCCTTTAAGAGGAGCTTTCCCAGAGCATAGATGCAACAATTGGATTTCTCTCCTACTGCAAGATACAACTACTTGTTTGTTTTACTGTCTTGGAGAGTTAAGTACTCCCTACTCCAAGACACTAGCCTAAGCTATGTTGGTGTAATATAGCCCTAGAAATAAAAATATTTACTAGATGAATTTTAATTAAGTGCTATGTTATTTAGGCTCTTATTACTCAAAAGGATAAATGGATATGAAACCAATGGTGTTATGACCCGACCCAAAACTGAATGCAATCGAATATGATAGCATAATCTTTTCAATTTGATGAATCCTAACTAAAGTAAGGATAGAGTTTCCATTCACTTCCAACAAAGCAAAAAATTGATCACTAAGAGAAGATATAACAAATTCTCTAATGCACTAATTTCATCAAGAAAAACTAATGCAAATCAATTCCAAAATAGTTTTTATTTTTATTTTTATGCGTTAAAAACAAGCATAAAAATATGTAAATTTAAATCAAAGAACGCTGATCTAAATCTACAATTGATTTTTCAGAATGTAAACTATGCAATTGTAATCTATGCACAATTCACTTGAAAAGTATGCAAATTTAATCTATGCACATTTTTCATTCATATTCTGAAAATGAGAATTCTAATTATTCAAATGTGATCTATGCAAGAGAATTCTCAAACATAAGATGATTCTAATGTAATCTAAGAACCAATCAAGTGCAAGTCAAGAAAATTGGGTGAGAGTTCCAAAGATCAAAAAATAAAAACACTCAAAGGTGATTAACACTCATACACAATTTAGAATTTTTTTTGCAAAAAGGAAAGCAAAAACATGCAAAATTGTGAAAAGACTGAGACCAACCTTCAAGTAATGACCAAAGGAAATCAAATTAAGAATTTCTCAAAAAAGAGACTCAAAACACCCAATAGATAAAAGCTTAAAATAGGAATTCCAATGGAATTAACCTACGAAAAGTTCCTGACAAGTCACGTGCAGATCTGGGTAGAGGCTAAAAACACATAAACAAATCCTAAGTTGACTGAAAGAGAAAATCTTAAGTTTCTCAAAATTTTAACAGGGTCCGCAGGCCCCCAATATACCCAGGTGCGGTACCGCTCTGTGTGTAAAGAAAAAGTGCGGATAGGTCCGCACTGTGTTACAAGCAGAGGGTGTGTTCCTCTACCAAAAGTATGAAAAACAAAAAATAATCCTAGATCTACTAAATCTACCCAATTCCATACACAACAAGAAAAAAACAAAAACGAAAACACAAGTTTCTCAGGTCAAAGTGAAAACAAGGTAAACAATCAAGTCCCCATCGGAGTCGCCATTTTGTCACCTGGAATGAGTCGAGGTTGCGGACAAGATCGACCTTCCTAGTATCTAAAGATATCTAGTGACAAGCAAGCCAATCAAAAACTATATTTGTCTAAATATGAAATTAAAAACAAAGGCAAACAAGTGTTTTAGGCCTACCTTGGGTCCAATGCAAGTTTGTGAAAGCCTCACTCCCTCGCTCCAAATGAGCTTCCTTGAAGTGTAAGTCTGGAAACACAAACAAGCAAAAAAATTAAATAGCACCTGAAAAGCCAATATCATAAAGCATATTCATCATAATGATCAAGGAGATTATGAAACAAACCACATAAGACAATTTGTTCAGAAAAATGAATCTGATTGTATTAATTCAAATGAAAGAAGAACTTTACAACCCGTGCCTTGATGATGTACAAGCTCCTCCCAGTGTCCGACAAGAAGTCTCCTCTACTTTGACAAGTTTCACCCACTTCCCAATGAAACCAAAAGGTATGTGATCTCTCCTCTCAAGTTTAACTAGGAAGTCCCAATTCCATCAGCATTTACCCTAAAAAATGTTCAGCGTCTAACCTCCCCAGCAACTGACTCAATGCCTTAATTTATAGTGCAATGGAAGGAAGTTACTAGGTCCTCCTTCAAAGGGATAAAGCCCTCCTTCAAAGGGATAGCTCCTCCTATCAAGGGATTAGCTCCTTCTCTTTTGGGATGCATGAACCACCTTGGAGCGAACAATCCACGTCAAAATCCTTCTAGAAACATCAAGAATTAACCCAAAGTGAGTTTTTTAGGATAAACTTGCGCCTTTTTGACTTTTACAGGGGTACGCACCCACCCCTTTATAGAGAGAGTGTGCAGGTATGCAGGTAATGTGAACAAAGGGTGCGGGTCTGCAGATAAAAATAGGAGAAAGTGCGGAACCAGAGTAATATTGATTTTCAATGTCTTTCTCTCATTTGCAAAGCTTGACATGAAGAGCTAAGGTCTGAGACTTGCTTAGGAGGCTAGTATAAGTGATGATAGACCTATACTGACTACAAATAATCATGGTGACGATATTTTTGTGTAACAATGGTGGACCATGGTGGGGAGGGGAACAAAGAGAGAAGCAGGGATTGTGGAGCAATTGATAAAGGAGCTATGCAGGGAGGTTACAAAGGAGTTGAGGTCATGAACAAGATTGCAGAGGTTGGAGAGATTGGTGTGGGAATGGTGGAAGCCATTACCCAAATCAATACAGCTCAATAATTAGCATCTGCGACTAGTGATGGTGCGCACATTCGGCTCTCCCACCTGCGGAGGACAGACAGAGTGAATCAGGGGAGGCAAAATAATAGAGAAATTCACTGGTTCCATTGTTATGTGGGAAATGGCTCTACCTCGGCTTGTGCAGTCATTTAATGGCTCCTACGAGGTGCCATGAATGCCATTCGGGGTGGCATGGGGGAAGTTTTAGGGGGCCATGTGGCCACCCCGTCCACCGCTGCTCCGTCTTTTCATTTTAACTCCTGGGATTAACACCCGCATCCGGGTGGCAACCCAAGAGATTAATATTATAAACCCAAGGCATTTAAGTTATGGGAAATAATATTAAACACAAAGAATTAATATTATAACACAAGGAATTATTATTATAAACCCAAGGGATTAATATTAAAAGCCCAACAGATTAATATTATAAACCCTTGTGATTATTATTATAAACATAATAAAATATTAATATTATAATCCCAATGGATTATTATAAACACAAGGGATTTATATTAAACCCTAGCATTAATATTATAAACCCTATCAATATTATTATAACCTTGAAATACGAACCCTTAGATTAATAAATGCAATGGATTGATATTATAAATCCAAGGCATTGATATATCCAAGAGATTAATACTAAAAACCCGAGGGAATCACATAAACCCAAGTGATTAATATTGTAAACCCAAGGTATGTAAACCCAAAGAAAAATATTATAAACCCTAAAACAAATATGCTTGACCATGCATGACCATGGTTTTCATATTGAGACAATCTTTGTCATAATGCAACATTGGCACATCATTGACCATGGTTAACCAAGATTGATTTTCATTTTGAGAGAATCTATCACAATGTGACATTGGACCATGGTTGACCATGCCGACTATGATTGACCATGTTTGACTATGGTGAGACAATATTTGTCACAATGCGATGCTGGACCATGGTTGACCATGCTTTATTTTCATATTGAGACAATTGTTGTCACAATAGGACATTGGACGATGGTTGACCATGTTTAATTTTCATATTAAGATAAGCTTTGTAATAATATGGCAATGGACCATGGTTTGCCATGCTTGACCATGGTTAATTTTCATGTTAATACAATCTTTTCCACAATGTGACTTTTCACCATGGTTAACCATGGTTTTCAGTGGTTGACAATTGTTGACCATGGTTGATTTTTATCTTGAGAGAATCTTTGTCAGAATGTGACGTTGAACCATCATTAACCATGGTTGACCATGATTTATTTTGATATTGAGACAATCTTTGTCACAATGTGAGATTAGACCATCGTTGACCATGGTTGTCACAATGTGACGTTGGACCATGAGACAATCTTTGTCAAAATGTGACCATGGTTATTGACCATGGTTGACTATGATTGGCCATGGCTGTTTTTCATATTGAGATAATCTTTGTCACAATGCAAAGTTGGACCATGGTTGACCATGTTTCACTATGGTAGGAAATGGTTGACCATGACTTATTTTCATATTGAGATAATATTTGTCATAATGTGACATTGGACAATATTTGATCATAATTGACCATCGTTGACTTTGATATTGACCGTGGTTGACCATGGTTGACCATCGTTGATTTTCATATTGAGACAATATTTTTCACAATGTGACATTGGACAATTGTTGACCATGGTTGATTTTCATATTCGGACAATCTTTGTAACAATGTGACGATGCACCATGATTGACCATGGTTCACAATGGTTGACGATGGTTGAACATGACTTATTTTTATATTGAGATAATCTTTGTCACAATGTGACGTTGGGCCATCATTGATCATGGTTGACCATTATTATAAACCTAAGGGAATTATATATAACCATAGGATTAATATTATAGACCCTATTGTTAGGATATTCCAACACGTAGGAATAGTTAAGTATAACTTGGTCTAGTATAGAGTTAGGTAAAGTGTGCTTCTTTACTATTTACATTTGTAACTTACAATCCGACAGTCACGATATGTAGTGATCCGACGATTCATTCTCTCCTCGGTATTATCGACACTTGATCCATGGCTTGACACCTGATTGGTCGATGAATTCTATTTAAAGCGCATGGAGGGTCATTTGTAGGTTCACTGTGCATCAGAGAAGCTTATGTAAATTTTCATTCTTTTATTAATAAATTGCCTGTAGTAGCCACGTTGGCGCAGGCCGTGGACTGTTTCCCTCTCTGAGGGTTTTAACCACGTCAAAATACTGGTGTATTGATCTGTGATCTGTTGTGAGCTGTGTCCTTCTGGTGTTCTGTCTGAGGAACTTACCCTGTATATTCCTACATGGTATCAGAGCTATTTGAGGGCCATGTCCGTTGTTGATCCAAATCTGAAGCCGGTAGAACTGCATGCGACTGCCATCTCCTAGATCTACTATTTCTGACTGCT